>CABFPE010000459.1:363651-376308 GCA_900660155.1 Hofstenia miamia
ATATATATATATAATGTTGGACTAATAACATTTAGTATCCTACATTTCTGAAATAATTCTAGGTATAAAGAGTTGAAGGAGCGATATATATATATATATATATATATATATTTATTTATTTACAAAAATATATACATATTTATGGCCGTGTGAATAACAGTCTAATTGATTTCTTCCCGGGGTTTGAAAATTTCATCATCTGAGCACCAATTAGAATATTGGTATCTTCGTGCGAGATGGCCATCGATTATCTCCTCAGTAGGAAGAGATATTCATTTCTATCCAACACCACTTTTACACATGGATCAAAGCGATGCAATCTCTTGTGTTGCCACTTGGCAATTTGGAGATCCATGGCAACAATCTTTGTTCCTTCTGGATTTTCCAATATTTTGTCTGTAAGTGGAGAGTTGAAAACCCCAAGGCAAAGGAAAAAAATTAATTTGGATCTCGCGTAATTTGCATATCACTTGATTTGATAAAAAACAAAGAAATACATTAAAAATTCAGCATTTTCAAGATATCTTTTGATAGGAGCAACATAACTTGTTCAAACTAGGTACACATTGCAAGAAGTGTATCCATCACAAATTGAACCAAGATCATGTATATTGGGTGTTTGCTTTATGAATTATTATTCATAATTTTCATAATGATTATATGCAACAATCGATAAACTCGCTAATATTAATTCATAAAAACTAGAGATTGGGTAAAGGCTATACCTCAGGTATGCCTCAAAACGTGTAAAATCAATTGCATACATACTTCTTTAAGATATACACTACAATTTTGCATAGTTAGAAATGTGTATTGTTAGAATACGTGTATCCTTAGAATATGTAAACACTGCATTTATTTATAAGCCTGATTTCTATAGGTGAAAATGTTCTAGTGTTAAAGGGAATTATTGTTTCAATAACTTTAAAGTATAAACAAGAGAATTATTGAAACTTTAAAGATTTTGTTGCAATCAGCTCCTTGGGTATATTGTATGAATGCAAAAATGGTCTGATTTTCATAGGCAAGTTTCATTACATTCTGTGTTTTACCAATGAAAGAAATCATTTCAGTTTTGTTTGAATTTTGTTGTTATAATAGAAATTTTTAGAAGTTTTCTGTTGTTTTAATTTTCGAATATTTCAAATTTATTATATTTAGAAAAAGTTCGTATATAAATAAACAATTATGTCCGTTTTTTTATCTTACACTAGTTTAGAACATGAATATTCTTTTTAAAAATATCTTTTTTAATACAGTTCAAGTATAAATTTAGTTGATGTCACTTAATCAACTGATAGATGTAGTTGAGTTCTACTGTAATTCTTTTGCCTACTGTACAAATGCAATATATTATAATAGACTTCAAAACTAAAATTATAAAAAATATATTAATAAATTTTCAAATTCTTTATAGTTTTTATCACATCTTCTTCTTTCTAAATGGATTGTTAAAAATGTTAATATCATAGAGTTATTCAGTACACATCAAGTAGTATTTGAACTGTGTTAACAGCATTTAGAATCATAGAACAGTATCACTATAAAATGGTCTACAGTAAAAATGGTACTATTGAGCAAATAAATTTTGATTCATAAAGATAGTTTATATGGTCTATAGTTGCATAGAAATATGATTCGTAATATGTCTATTGTTAATTTAAATAGCAGATTTCGATTAGATTGACTTCTAAAACATATGAAACATTTTTATTTGTTAACTATAGATTCCTCGCTTAGCACAAAATTTTTAATAAATCTAACTCTTCTATGAAATTGTACTATACTATTTCAATTTTACATTATTTTTCACCTTCTTTGAAACATGTATATTGTTTTAGAATAGATTCGTACAGAAATACAATAGTCTCTCTTTTGAATTTTCTAATTTTCTAATTATGTATTTAGTTTGAGAATAGATTTTTATAGCATTCTTTCTTTTTAATGAAAATTGATAAAAAGTTTGAATCAAATAAACTGTCGTGGTAGGAGGATGATATTACTCATATTTTTGAGAAAGATAAAAGTAACAGAAAGTTGTTTGAAATTATAGTAAATGTGTAAGATCTACTAAATTACTTAAATCATGTTTTAATAATTAATATTGATATATACAAAATTAAAAGACAAATCTTACTTTATTTTCACTTGCCTTTTCCTAAAATCATATTGGTGAAAGATGAATTGTTGCTAACATAGCAAAATTGTTTATTATTGAATTTCAGATAGCTTTTGTAGAAATAGGATTTTTCAAAAATATCATTAATAAATTGAATGGAATGGAATAGCGTGAATGAAGATATTACTTATAATTTTAAAAAAATTATAAAGTTAACAGCAATTTGTTTGAAATAATATGTAATATCTACTAAATTCATTACATCATGTTTGAATAATTAATATATACACAATTAAATAGCATATCATGAATAAATTGAATGAAATGGAATGGCATAAAGGAAGATGATATTACTTATAATTTAAAAAAATGATAAAGAAAACAAAAAAATATGGAATATCTTCTAAATTCATTAAATCACGTTTTAATAACTAATAGATTCAAAATTAAAAAATATGTCTTACTTTGCTTTTCCTTGGCTTTTGCTAAAAGCATACTGGTAAGAATGCATTGTTAATAATAATAACATTATAGTAGATAGTTAATTATAGAACTTAAGCTAATTTACTGTCCATACAGTGGAAAAACGCAAGAGAGACGTGGTGGAATGCCCACGTCAGATTTCAAAATGATGTTATTGTCTTTAAATGCATTTTTAGGGTATGAATTTTTAATGTTTTCTTAATTTTCGGGGTTTCGTTCTACTTTGGTGCTGCGTGCAGGCCTGTCCATTCAAAAATAGCTTAAATTTATATATTGTACTTCATTTTTCTTTCAAATTACTAAAAATTGAATTAAGTGAACTGGAGTGTGGGAAGATAATAAAAGTTATTATAACTTAAGATAAAAGCAACATAGTGTTTAGACACTAGTAAATATTTAATATCTACTAAACTCATTCTTCATGTTTTACTAATTAGTAAAGACAAATGTAACATATATCTTACCATTTTTTTGGCGTGTTCGAACTCTAACATCATATTTGTAAGAATGAATTGTATGTAATTGTGAGATAGTTTAGAATAAATGCTCATTCTATTTCTGTTTATAACATTTTGCGTTTAAAGATTGGGATAAATTTAAATAGCAGTGTACTTTTTCAATAATTATAAATCAATGTAAAGATTTGTCATACTTAACATATTTTGAAGTAACAAACAAAAGAATAACATATGCAAACTTAAAAATAATTTAAATAAATAATGTAAGTATATTAAAATCCTGCCAAACCATACGTAAAGGTTTCCATCTAAAAATTATTTAAATAATTTAATAAATTTTGTATAAGCTAAACAAATTTAAAAAAATTAATGTACTAATTGCTAGCAGTTCCAATCGGATCACAAAATTGCAAAATAAATGACTCGGTGACCAGAATAACCTTTTTTTAAATTTAGAATGTTGCTTGCAGGGCTTTGCATAGACATTGAAAAGTTCAACAAATCACACTGGTCTTCTGCTATATGAGAAATCTTCACCTCGCATTATAACATCTTCCATGAAATAAAAAACTTTGAAAATACTTTGTATAAACAATAAACAGTAGCAAGTTCAAATCATCATTTTAAAATATCAATTCTAAGAAATTCCTCTATTTCCAAATATATATTAAGTTTAATACTTTAACCGCTTTCTATTTCTTGCAAAATTTGGACTTAGACATAAGTCGAATTTCGAAAACTTAATATTAATTTAAATACAGGAAATCAAATCCAAATCCGAAATCATGTTGGATTCAAATGCGAATCTAGAAATATCACAGTGGCGGATCTCGAAAATTCTCAGAGCTACTGAAATTATTTAAATAAAAGTTATTTTGATAGCAAACATTTCTATTTTAGAGTAAACAGCTAAATTGTTTCGTACTTCAAAGTAGTTTTTTAATCTTAACTATTAACAACAGATGCTTTTTATATGTAAGTTATTACGCAAAAGAATTTAAATTTTGGATTTGAAATGGGATTTGCAAATACATTGCCTGAATATTCTGATTCAATTTCAAAATAAAACATAGAAATTCGCAAAGCCCTGTTACAGAAACAAGCGAATATCAACATGAAAACCTCTGAATCCATTGAAACTATTCAGATTTTTTTGTTTTGTTTAAATAATTTCAATAATTGTGAACGTAGACTTGTAGTTAAAAAAATGACACGCCAGCAAATCTATTAGCCACAGACCCAGTTGCAACTCTGATTGCTAGTAAAAATTGCTATTTGCTATTCAACTTAAACATATTTTTTACAAATTATTAAAACATTCTAGGCTTGTATTAAAATCAAATTAGATGAATTACCAAAATACCAATGCTTACTGTTTCTATAATGGGAAAAAATATTGCGATAAACTCTTAAGATAATTTAATTAATATTGCACTTCGAATATTTAACAACAGAAATTTTAATTAAATTTAATTACTTAGGAGACTTGAAATTATTTAAATAAAAACTATATTGCAATATATTTCTTATGTTTGTATTACAATATATTTGCAGTTCATTTTTGGAAGGTATTCAATCTATAAATTACCTATAAAAATTTAGGCCACTCAAATAGAAATCTCTAAATAATCAATTTAAATTATTTGATATATCATTAAATTTTTATAAAAAATATAATCAAAATAAACAAAATTGCAAAGTTGGATTACATTAGCAAAAAAATGCATTTATTACATTTTAAATCGCATGAAATATTGGCAAATTTTATGAAGTGTACTCTAACTTTCTTAATTAAAATGAACTTTCAGTTCTTTACTCTGAAAATGCTGCGTGTCTGATTTTAGAATACGTTAGAACCTTTAACTTAAAACTTAGTGACTAAAATTTTTGGCAATATAGTTTAAAAAATATAGTAGCAAAATTAAAAACAAAGAATACAATTTTATTTACATTTAAAATTGCATGAAACATCGAATGCAATAGCACAATTGACTTTAAAAGATGACTGAAAATTTATAAAATATAACAACAGTAGTGTTGTACGACAGCCATCCTCTATATAGCTGATTGTGTGCTATATCCCAAATTTTCACTTTCAATCTTAATAGTGTAGTTGTTGTTAGTATTTGGGAAGTAGCTTGCAAAATATTATAAATAAAGCACCAAAATTGTAGTAGAACTGCAGTTAATTTGTAAAAATACAAAATTTTTCATGAGAGCAGTTGTATAATTGAAAGACTAGGGCAAAATATGATTATCTTAATTAAAAATGTTAAAGGGGTTTAGAAATTAGATTTATTTTATAAAGTAGAAGTAAAATTTATTAAATTATCCCTCCCTCCCACCGCTTGAAAATAAATTGAAATGTTAGAACAAGTTGTTCTAATTAAGTTCAATATAATTTCGTAGCTCAGTTTTTGCTTTAAGTCTATCAAGGCGTTTCCAATCTGCAAAAGAAAGCTTTAGTAATCTAATATCCTTGGATAATTTTACTCGCGTTAATCCTACATAGACATGATGAAAATTTGAAGACTGACATTTTCCAGGCGCAGATGAAATATCAAGGATAACTTTGTTTAAAGTCATCCCCTGACATTTATGAAAAGAGAATTTTTTTTCCTGATGAAACTATATAATTCAAAATTAATTTTTTGATCTTTTTTACTTTGGCACTATCTGGTCCCTGTTTCAAGGCGTCATCTAAATCTTGAATGAAATTGTCATCATTAATAATTTTAGACAAATTTTCAATCGCAGTGGAGTTGCTCTTACAACTGGCAGCAACAGTACTACATACTAAATTTCTCTGCATTTGATCATATAGAAAAAAACAAAATTGGACATCTGATTGGAATCTGGTAAAAACATGTTTAAGTAGTAATGATTGAAATGCTTTTGGCATTGATCCTTTAAAGGGCAAGCCCTTTGCAATTGGAAATAGATGCGGAAAAGCAGAATAAATTAATAAATCATTGCCTTCAAACTCATTTATTGGATTTGTTTCTCGACCAATGCCAACTGATTTTGCGAAATTTCTTAAAATGTGTTCCTGAATATTTCCAGTTTCCCCTAATTCCTTTTCACTAATTAGCAATTGTTCATAATGCGGATCATTGTTGCTGTCAGTTGTAGCATTCTCATCAGCTATGTTGTCTGTTTCAATGTTTACTACATTTACTACGCTTTCGTCTTCTAGTATGGCAATATTTTCAGTCACATGTTCATTAAAATCAATAACAATTTGAGTTGCTGTGTTTTCATCACCAATATTAATATTTGAATACAGAGGGTTTATTTTCTTTAATAGCTTTAGTGCTTCAAATACTCTCTCCGCAGAAATATAAAATTCTTTACCTAATATATTTCGATTTTGATTCCAAGATTGTAGTTGTTGCCTTGAACCAGCAAAATAGAATTGAGTATCTGATAAAATTTCAAGATTTGGAAGACAATCATTAGTTAATACTTCTTGTCCAAAATGCACAAATATTACTATATGCCCTTTAAGAGCTGTGCCAGATTGTCTTAGAATAACAATATTCAAGTACACATGTGCCAAAGCAATCAATCTAGTTTCCATAAATGTAAGGCTGTTTAGAATCGAATCACTTTCCTGTCGCCCAAAATGTGTACCATTTTTAACTGAATATTTAGGGATTTTAGATTTAGATATTGAAGCCCAACATGTATTGCAAACAGATATAAAATCGTCGTTAATGGCTTCTTAATAACCAAATAAATGGCAATAGGTGGTTGAATTACTATAATTTACAAAGTCATATTTAAGAATGTCTAACTCATTAATTTAAACATTTGTAAAATGTTCCCTTTCATTTTCATATTGAAACGTTCTAATTCCACATGAGAAACAAGTTAGTAATGGCATATTTGGGTCAGTTTCATTAATAAATTCATGAATAGTTATTAGCCGTATCTCTAGGATTCATTACCAATTTAGATTGTAAAATACCTCTAATTTCTTCCATTAAGAGATCAATATCATTGTAAAATTTATATACAGAAGCTTCTGGAGAATTCGTGTAAGTTCTATTATATTCTCATTGTGCCGTACATTTACTTTCTCTATATAGTGTTTTCTTAATTAACTGCAATTTGCGCTTTTGAATGCCTTCTTTTGATATTTTGCGTGCTTCATAATTTTTTTCCTTTGCTAAATGTTGTTTGTGCTTTTCAATACTTCCCTTTGAAATTTTGCATGCTTTATAAATTTTTTTCTTTGCTAAATGTTTATTGCGATTTTCAATACTTTCATTTGAGATTTTGTGCGCTTCATAAATTTTTGCTTTGCTAAACGTTTATTGCGATTTTCAATACTTTCATTTGAGATTTTGTGCGCTTCATAAATTTTTGCTTTGCTAAACGTTTATTGCGATTTTCAATACTTTCATTTGAGATTTTGTGCGCTTCATAAATTTTTGCTTTGCTAAACGTTTATTGCGATTTTCAATACTTTCATTTGAGATTTTGTGCGCTTCATAAATTTTTGCTTTGCTAAACGTTTATTGCGATTTTCAATACTTTCATTTGAGATTTTGTGCGCTTCATAAATTTTTGCTTTGCTAAACGTTTATTGCGATTTTCAATACTTTCATTTGAGATTTTGTGCGCTTCATAAATTTTTTGATTTGCTAAACGTTTATTGCGATTTTCAATACTTCCCTTTGAAATTTTGCACGCTTTATAAATTTTTTTCTTTACTAAACGTTTAGTGCGATTTTCAATACTTTCATTTGAGATTTTGCGCGCTTCATAAATTTTTTGATTTGCTAAACGTTTATTGCGATTTTCAATACTTCCCTTCGAAATTTTGCACGCTTTATAAATTTTTTTCTTTGCTAAACGTTTATTGCGATTTTCAATACTTTCATTTGAGATTTTGCGCGCTTCATAAATTTTTTGCTTTGCTAAATGTTTATTGCGATTTTCAATACCTTCATTTGAGATTTTGCGTGCTTCATAAATTTTTTGATTTGCTAAGCGTATATTGCAATCTTCAATGGTTTCAAATGAAATTTTGTGCTTTTGAGTGTTTTAAGCACATTTTAATCTTTTTTACGCACATTTTCAGATTTACATTGTCTTCTATATTTTTGCCTAATTCTATTTATTTCTAAGTGTAATTTTTTAGAGGCTTCAATTTCAGTTGTGGGCATTGATGATCTCTTAAGTGGTCTAGAATCACTATTACTTACAAGTAATTCATAGTGTTTGCTAATTTCAATAAACTTAAGATTTATTGTTCGTTCACAAAATGGTATTAAAGGATGGTATGTAGTTAAAATATACCTACCANTCATATTTAAGAATGTCTAACTCATTAATTTAAACATTTGTAAAATGTTCCCTTTCATTTTCATATTGAAACGTTCTAATTCCACATGAGAAACAAGTTAGTAATGGCATATTTGGGTCAGTTTCATTAATAAATTCATGAATAGTTATTAGCCGTATCTCTAGGATTCATTACCAATTTAGATTGTAAAATACCTCTAATTTCTTCCATTAAGAGATCAATATCATTGTAAAATTTATATACAGAAGCTTCTGGAGAATTCGTGTAAGTTCTATTATATTCTCATTGTGCCGTACATTTACTTTCTCTATATAGTGTTTTCTTAATTAACTGCAATTTGCGCTTTTGAATGCCTTCTTTTGATATTTTGCGTGCTTCATAATTTTTTTCCTTTGCTAAATGTTGTTTGTGCTTTTCAATACTTCCCTTTGAAATTTTGCATGCTTTATAAATTTTTTTCTTTGCTAAATGTTTATTGCGATTTTCAATACTTTCATTTGAGATTTTGTGCGCTTCATAAATTTTTGCTTTGCTAAACGTTTATTGCGATTTTCAATACTTTCATTTGAGATTTTGTGCGCTTCATAAATTTTTGCTTTGCTAAACGTTTATTGCGATTTTCAATACTTTCATTTGAGATTTTGTGCGCTTCATAAATTTTTGCTTTGCTAAACGTTTATTGCGATTTTCAATACTTTCATTTGAGATTTTGTGCGCTTCATAAATTTTTGCTTTGCTAAACGTTTATTGCGATTTTCAATACTTTCATTTGAGATTTTGTGCGCTTCATAAATTTTTGCTTTGCTAAACGTTTATTGCGATTTTCAATACTTTCATTTGAGATTTTGTGCGCTTCATAAATTTTTTGATTTGCTAAACGTTTATTGCGATTTTCAATACTTCCCTTTGAAATTTTGCACGCTTTATAAATTTTTTTCTTTACTAAACGTTTAGTGCGATTTTCAATACTTTCATTTGAGATTTTGCGCGCTTCATAAATTTTTTGATTTGCTAAACGTTTATTGCGATTTTCAATACTTCCCTTCGAAATTTTGCACGCTTTATAAATTTTTTTCTTTGCTAAACGTTTATTGCGATTTTCAATACTTTCATTTGAGATTTTGCGCGCTTCATAAATTTTTTGCTTTGCTAAATGTTTATTGCGATTTTCAATACCTTCATTTGAGATTTTGCGTGCTTCATAAATTTTTTGATTTGCTAAGCGTATATTGCAATCTTCAATGGTTTCAAATGAAATTTTGTGCTTTTGAGTGTTTTAAGCACATTTTAATCTTTTTTACGCACATTTTCAGATTTACATTGTCTTCTATATTTTTGCCTAATTCTATTTATTTCTAAGTGTAATTTTTTAGAGGCTTCAATTTCAGTTGTGGGCATTGATGATCTCTTAAGTGGTCTAGAATCACTATTACTTACAAGTAATTCATAGTGTTTGCTAATTTCAATAAACTTAAGATTTATTGTTCGTTCACAAAATGGTATTAAAGGATGGTATGTAGTTAAAATATACCTACCACGATTTTTGGGAAACAAATTGTAAAAATTAATTTTCACATCATAGATTATTGAAATGACACTTAGTTCAAATTGACCACAATATGTCCCTGTTCTACCTCTCTCCCTTCTATAATGTTCAGGTGACAAACTCTCAGAAGCCATTGCATATGTGATTTCGTTACCCGTAATTATTTTATTCCAATTTTCGCAAACATAATTACACATGGAATTACGAATTTCTTAATGCACTTTGTCACTAAAATCAACACTTAAGTATTGGCTTATTGAAAGAAATAAGCAATCCCCTAGTCCCGCATTTGGAATTGTTTTTAAATTATGTGGAATAATTGCCAAATGTACGTTAGAAGCAGCGTCATTAATAGGCAAATTAGTCACAACAATATTATTAAAAGTGGAATTGACTTCATTAATTGAAATTGACGAGGCATTTTTTATAGCAGCTTTCGCCTTACGCTGCTCCCTTAAATTCTGAGTGCTCCTTTTTTTAACTTTCATAATTTATACGAGCAGAACTGCAGTTTTCAAATTTGAAAAAACCGTATGAGGTCTCTAAAAGAGGCATATTCGACCTCAAAGAGTGACTGAGGAGAAAAGTAAACCTCTTCTACTGCAGCCGCTCTTAAACACAATGCAAACTTTTTATACCCCTTAGGGTTGAGATGCACGTCGTCTACTAGATCATGTTCGGGATTGATCACAGGTTGGTGCAGCAGATTCGCACAGTAGTTTTTAAATTGTAAGTCCTGTATCATTGTGAGGAGCTGGAGATTATAGCGGGGGATCAATTCCCTGTACCTCGCCGAGAATATTGGAGATATCAGGACCCTCTCTGGGTTAATGTGCTCCACAATCTCGATGACGTTTTCCCCAAGTCTTCTAGGGTCTCTGTATCTAAGTATGAAAATATAAATATGCTGAATATTATGTTTATCATGATTTTAAGGCATGTACTAATTAAAATGTTTAAGAAATATAAATAATTCTTATACATTAAAAACATGTATTTTTTATAAATAAGTTACCTAGTCTAGCTATTTTAGAAACACATTCTTTTGTAACATATTAAAAGTTACCGCCATTAAAAACATACCTAGAGTCAATGGGCTAAATCTCAACTTTAATTTTCTAAAATCCAGACATCTGGAGATATTTCCTAGACCTCTAGTATACATCTATACGTAGCTTCACTATATAAAAAAAATTTAAATTTAATATTAAATATTTTATAACACAAACTATGCTAATTAATTTGTAAACTTGAATAACATGTGCTCTAAAAAATGCATTATGCTATTCAGAAAAAGGCAATAAATAACTACCAAAACGTTTTCTATGCACTAATTTTGTGTTTAGATCTACAATTAATGTAAAATGTATTTCATTCAATTTAGAATCACTTTAACTTACAAGTAATTCATAGTGTTTGCTAATTTCAATAAACTTAAGATTTATTGTTCGTTCACAAAATGGTATTAAAGGATGGTATGTAGTTAAAATATACCTACCACGATTTTCAGGAAACAAATTGTAAAAATTAATTTTCACATCATAGATTATTGAAATGACACTTAGTTCAAATTGACCACAATATGTCCCTGTTCTACCTCTCTCCCTTCTATAATGTTCAGGTGACAAACTCTCAGAAGCCATTGCATATGTGATTTCGTTACCCGTAATTATTTCATTCCAATTTTCGCAAACATAATTACACATGGAATTACGAATTTCTTTATGCACTTTGTCACTAAAATCAACACTTAAGTATTGGCTTATTGAAAGAAATAAGCAATCCTATAGTCCCGCATTTGGAATAGCTCTAAGATTATGTGGAATGTCCACCAAATGTAAATTAGAAGGAACATCATTGATATTATTAAGCAAATTTTTCTCAACGCTATTATTTACATTTGAATCAATTCGATCAATTGAAATAGACTAGGCATTTTATAGCAGCTTTAGCCTTACGCTGCTCCCTTAAATTCCGAGTGCTTCTTTTTTTAACTTTCATTTGATTTAAAAAGGGAGAACTGCAGTTCTCAGGTCACTAAAAAAGCGAACCATGTTTTGTATCGAAGCGCTTTTGACATCAAGCAGGGAGGCAGTTGAGAAGTATACCTCCTCAACAACAGCCGCTCGCATACAAAGTGCCAATCGCTTGTAGCCACCTTCATTCAAATGTGCTTCATCCAAAAAGTGGTGAGGAAGAACACGTACTTCGTGGCATAGGTGCGCGTTGAACCCCATACCCCGCAAATCAGCTATTGTGGTGCAAAGCTGCAAATTGTACCTGGGTATGAAATCCGGATATCTAGCAGAAATGATAGGTGAATATGTGATATAATCACTCCTCGGATTGATGTTCACGATGTCAACATCGCTACCCACTCTTCTTTTTTGTCATTTGGTGATTTAAATTTCTGTTTATTGATGTTCTTTTTATGCAGCATTGGTTAAAAAATTACTAAGGCTCACATTCCAATGTCGTTTCCACCAAGAATTAAAAACAATGTTTCTACTTCTTGAAAACTTGATTTCATAACTGCCGATCTCAGATTACTTGCTGTTGTGCCTAAAAATATCGTAAAGTAGTAAACTTTGATATTCTGAAAAGTTGTATGCCCACTTTCAACAGCTTAAAATTAATTGCTTTAAAAATTATTTGCACCGCGAAATTTTCTAGGCTAACAACGGCATTGCCTGCGTGATTAATTGTTTTTATTATATATATATATATATATATATAT
>CABFPE010000459.1:380400-441048 GCA_900660155.1 Hofstenia miamia
AACTAGTGGAAGGCTCAACACATCAACGTAGTGGAGGGCTCACATCATTGGGTAATTCTGTGGTTTCATCATTGGGATCATTTTGCGTACTATGCTTTTTGAAATAATCTGGGATACTGAGGCATCTTTTAGACATAATAAACAAAGCTCTAAAGCACTACAAAAATCAATAATTTTCCAAACATATCTGCTATGTCAATCTTAATTAATAATTTAAAATTAAGAATTTCGGCGATCTTCTTATGATTAACAACTCATTTCATGCCCTAAATTTTAAACTGGACTTAATCTGTACCTATACATATTTATAATCATTTAGTTTTCTCACCTCAATTCAAATTGCAAAAAGAAACATGGTTAGGTACATGAACTTAAATATAATGCTTACATATGTCACCTAACCTTATGCAGCCATTATTTCTCGTTGGCGAGAAGCAATTATTTCTCGTTGGCCATATGCATTAGTAAACTAATGGCCATGTTCCACAGCTTTTGTCTAGCATTGATGAGCCCCCTCTGCAATAGCAGCCTCATAAATACGTTCAAATAGGGCTGCGTGTTGTGCACATGACACAGTGTGAGCTTGTCTGGTTTACTGCTACTAACTGCTTCAGCCGCTAAAATAGTCTAAAATAATCCCCACTCCCAACTTTCTTATATACATGTAATAAAATGAACTTCTGCTTTAAAAGCAATTTATACTGATGTTGGGTGGTAGAAAAATAAATGCTATTAAAGATTAGATATCTTAGCCAATCAGTGGTAAACAGTATTCATTCACTTGTGTGATTGTGCTTTTTGTGTTGAAATGGTCGAGTGGAAATCCTAGCTGGAAATTAATTGCCAAGCCATTTACACGAAAAGTGTAATTCCACCGTGATCTTCATTGTTATTTTAAAGCAAACTTTATTATTTGTGATTTCTGCCAATAGATATTGTAGTTGTGCAAATCGTGTGTTTTCATTCACAAAGAGTGAATAACAATATTTATTTCCAATTCATGAATATTTCGAATTGTTTATGTAACCATACCATAGGGCATTGATTTTCAAGACAACATGAATTGATTTATTAACATTATAGAGGCCTTAAATTTTGTAGAATTGCAAGAAACTTAAAATGAAAATTTGTGAAACATATTTAAGGGGGGGGCAGTGCTCCAGTGGCCCCTCTTGGCTACGCCACTGATTACACTACTTTATCTTTAAATTTGATATGCACTATTACTATAAAAATAATTATATACAAACCAATTTAAAACTTATTCATTTCCACAAAAAAATTATCAAGAGTTAATTGGCAGAAAATTCTAAAGCATTCGCACTCGTACACGGCTAAGAATTAACTGAATCCGAGATCGACATTTGGCACTATCACAGAGTCTCTTTATGTACAATTTTAGAATTAGAATGATGTTGATTAGGTTGATTAGGTAGGTTATTAAAGAGATTACAAAGCATTTGAAGTATTTAAACTGTTTTCTTTAATTTAGTTTTTTATTATCTCACTATTGATGCTTCATTTATATGGTAATAGTAATAATCTAGTACATGTCCTCTGTTTGGTTGCAAAAATAGCAACCTGCCGTCTCCCCTGCATTTAGTGGGCTCTCTCTGAAGCCTTTGGCTTGCGAAGCAAAGTAGACACGCTTCGACTCAAATTTAGCATTTTGCAATAATTTTTTTTATTAATTTAAAAATCGTATAACCCGAATTTCTCCACGAATAACTTGAAGGATTATCGCTAATATTTTGCCACATAATTTGAAACTCACAGGATAGTTGTATTTTGAAACAAATTTTGAATTGGGAGGGGGCTAGCTGGGCAAATCAAATTTATATCAATTCGAATTTATTATGTTGATGTCTATTTAGATAATGTTTCATACTATTACAAAACACGATACGTATTTAAATTGTCTTAATTTTATGACAAGCAATGTATTTTAGCTTTACACTGTAAATATAAAAATAGAAATGAGTGATATTATTTTTTTATTGTTTGTCACGCTTAGCAATCTGGTATAATCGCCTTTATTAAAATTTAGATTAAGAGATCTTCCAATTAACTTACTACACACTTAATCCACTTGAAATAAACGACATTTCATTTCAATTCGCGTCAGTTGAACCAAAAGGAGATTTTCAAATCATAACACTGAAATTCAATTTAGTTCAAAGAGCGTTAATAAAAACAAAACAAAAGATCTTGTATTGTGGTATGGTGTAACAATTGGTATCTCTTTATGCATTACCATTGATAACTGTAAGATTTTGATAAAATATACATATAAGCACTTTGCAATGACATATCATCCAAAATTACAACTCTGTCAATATGTAAGCATAAGCAATTAATGGTGGTTAATATATTTTTTTGGCAATTTCTTAAATGAAATAACAATTTAGAACTTTTTTAGGTCCATGAAGTTGAATCACTATGTCTCGTGCGTTTCAAAAAGGACTGCATTGGAGATCAAAGGCATATGCCCTTGGATCCATTTCTAGAAGAAATGCAGGGTAAGTTTTTCTATTGATTATATCGTATTGCCTAAGAAGAAAATTCTTTATAATAAATTCAATAATTCCTCTTAAACTGCAAATGAACATATGCTATTGGAAATCGGAAAAACAGGTTATCAATTTTTGGGAAGTATTGAATGATATTGAACATTGGAATTATATACAATTTTTCATCGTGTACCCTCCTCTACCAGTGCATGAAATTGAATATTGCGAAAATTGATATTGAAAAAAAAACTTAGGAGTTAAGGCCATTTTTTGCATAGATAAACTTCTATTTAGGTGAAATACTTAGTAGTTTTTATAAAACTACATCTTTTTATTCAATTTCTTTGCATTATTATAGTTTATGATGGCTTCAAACATTGAATTTTTCTTCTATATTTATATAAATGATTTGTTAAATATATTTAGGGAATCTTATCTACGTCACAAAAATAAGAAAGTCCATTTTGAAATCATAAAAAGCGACTTAAGCTTCGAGGATGTCTACAACGCATCAATACTATACGGGAAATTAATCAATAGTGCGGATTCATACAAAGAGACTCCGCGTTATTCTGACAGTGGAGCCAAGCGGCGCTCGCTTCATTTGGCAGCTTCAGCCTTTAAATGTAATTCGTAATCTCTATCGTTTTAACCCCAGTAGGATGTATACGGAAACCCTTTCTTCTAGACTAAAGATATAAAAAGGCACAAGTGCTTGAGAATAATGAATTTGAATCTAGCGACCCCGCGCAAACGATTCAACTTCTGTTGCTCGCTATAATTAGTTTAGCAACAAAAGTTATATCGCTTGGGCGGGACGGAAGCCATTCGTTCAACAGTTGCAAATTATTTTTATTGAATTTAACTAAAAAGTGTTTTCTTTAAATAACAAAGGACATAGAACTAATGAAGTAGTTAAAGTAATAATATTAGAAAATATTCAATGTGTAATTTGATGAGAAATATACAGGGTGCCAGCCAAAAATTATACAATTTTACAATTAAAGAAATTTATATGTTATAAATATATATATATATATATTTATAAAGTATTATTGTGTTTATAAAGCATAAAATTTTACAAAGACATATATTGAGATGTTATAAAGTGTTATAAAGTGTACTCGAAATGTCCTCCTTTAGCCGTAATACAACTTGCCGAACTTCCCATCTAACTTTCAGTAGTTTTTCGCACAGTTTTCGTAGGTTTACGATCCCAACGGTCAATAAGAACAATTTTCAATTGGTCGGAATATTGAATTTCGGAGCAGGGCATTGACAGATCAGCCAAAAAGTAAATAAAATTATATGATTTTTGGCTGGGCACCCTGTATTTCATCATGTGATTTCCAGTGTAATCATTGATATTGTTTGGAATTGATATATTAATTTGTTGATATCAAATCAATTGATTTAAATATGCAAGCTGTGTTTATTCACTTCATCTGATATTTGGATTAATAGAATGCTCCTCTTGTTCAAAAGAACAAGAAAAATGGGTTCTCTCGACCTTAATTTACATAATGAGGAAATTGTTGTTCGAATTTTTTTGAAATAGACATTTTATTGATATTCAACTTTATAATATTTAGTGTGTACATTCGATTTGATAAATTAGTTAGTTTTCCTTAGTTTTACTAAATGTAGTAATAAAAATTATTCCTGTACCGCACTGGAATGAGTTAATTGCAGTTTAAAATATTTTTGATATTCTGTATAAGAGTGTATTTGTGTATTATTTATATTTAGTGAAAAATCTACCATTTGCAAAAATAGTTTCACCTTTCCTGTGTTACTACATTAGTAAATTGTATATGGCATTGTGCCAAAAATTATAGGAATGAGTAATAGCTGATTATTTAATTCAGGAGTCAGTACATAGAAGAACAGTAGGTTTTTGTGTATTTCAAATGCTTGCCCAAAGTTATGTATGCTCCATTGTATCTTAGTGCAATCCACGTGTACACCTTTCTGATCGCAACAAGTTTCACTATCGAAATCATAATTATGATTGTGATTTACATAAATGCAATGGAATGTGTGATGGTGACAAATAAATTGTAGAAATTAACAAAAAATGTTTGTTTATGGAAAATATTCATTACTTTTGTTGATTATAAAGCAAAGGGATAAAAAAATGATTATGCAATGTAAAAACTAACATAACCTTGTTTAAGTTAATAA
Organism: Hofstenia miamia; assembly: GCA_900660155.1. Taxonomy (NCBI): domain Eukaryota; kingdom Metazoa; phylum Xenacoelomorpha; order Acoela; family Hofsteniidae; genus Hofstenia; species Hofstenia miamia. The sequence goes on from CABFPE010000459.1 coordinate 385,095, forward strand.
CAAACTTTCGTTGATATAAACTAATATATATAGATATTAATAAGTAATACACTGTTGATTTGATTTGATGCGAAATCTAATCAACCCTTGAGATTTCATGGACAAAGTTTTCTTAGTACATTATTTGAAGTTTAATCATACAGTTAGCACAAATTTTTCAGTAGAACATTGGATAGTCACCGAAATTTGACTTATGATTATAATATATAAAATCAAAAATAGCTCATATTTCTTACTACTACAAGCGCATGCTTTTTCCATTTAAAAGTGATCAGATTTCATTTATGACCATGGTCGTCAATATATTGGTTCATTTTGAGAGACTCTGTAAATTTACGGCAGTAATTGTCAATAAAATTTTCTATCCAAAGCTTAAATATTTAATGGTCTCACTTAAAATTATGGTTAAGTAGCGTTAACATCCAAGATATTGTTAATTGAAATTTAAGAAAGCAGGATGTGCAATCAGTTCCCATATAAATTAAATTGTAATTGCATATTATGTGATGCGAAATATCTGAATTTTAATTTCACAAATGATTAATACAATAATAATCATTTGCATGTAAGTCATTTTAAATATTATCAAGCGAATTCCCCATTACAGCAAAGAATTTAAATTAAGTAAATTCTATTGTTTCATGATTAATTGGTGCTTTCTTTTCTTAAAGCGTATCATGTAAGCAGTTTATCCAGACCAATCCATCAATTTAGGTTAATCCAGTTGCAAAGAGCGAATTGTTTGTTGAATCTAATATTAGCAAGATTACGAGTATAAATATTCCAGCATAAATCAGGTACTGCATATCTGTGTACTCTTTGTACAGTAGGCTGGGTCATATTTTTTGAACAATCCCGAGATATTCAAACAAATCTAAAATTATGACCCAATATGACTCTAAAACTCAATTTCGATCTTTAGATAAATGATTGGTTATTAACTTACACATTATATTACCCTTCTTTAAGATTATGTATGTTAAGATGTATTTGAATTTTCATTATTTCTCATCAGCATAAATTTTACTAACTTTCACATTTGTGACGTAATTATGTTAAGTATCTAGAACATTTATCGAAAAACTGTTTATTCCATTGTTGTCAGCATCGTTCAAAGTAAAAAATCCAGAATGCCTGAAAGATAATTCGAAACAATTAAAAGGTGGGCAAAAATTAAATTTAATTAATTACAGAAGAGTGTTATCAATGTTTTAATAGACTTAGTCGTTTACAAAATTTCTATTTGTTGCAATCCTCTGCATTTCCAGCATAAATCATTACTCTGTACATCATTATTATGCTCAAGCAACCCCATTACGTTTTTTCTCATTAAAACAAAAACTTGGTAAACAATGTAGAGAGTTACTAGAATTGCTTAATTTCAGTTAATTATTTTTCATACACACTGCCTATTTTGAAAAATTATTTTATTTTAAATTTGGATTAATTATTCAAATGTGATTAAACATTTCAACTTATAATTGAATTCGCTTAGATCGGTTTATTCTTGAAAAAGTAGTCGATGATTCCAAGCTCTTTCAACATATGCCAATTGTAAGTTCTTGAACATTATATAGGGTGTTATATATACATGTAATATTTTGGTCTAAGTTTGGGTAAACTTTGCAGCGTAAACCTGAGAAATTGCTATATAAAAGAATAGAGTAAAAAGATTTAACTATACAAATACTTTTAGCTAGTGTAGATTTCGATATCTCAATCAGTTCACCTATATTTCATAATTTTTGCATTTATCAATTTAAGATGTACGAAAGAAATAAAGTATTCCACTACAAAATAAATATTTACTTTTAAGAGAGTTTACAATTTCAAAGAAGACTTGGCAATTTTTTAAATAAACAACCCAAATGTAAATGACCCTTTAATGCAATCTTTTAGTAGTTTACATTTGTGCTTTTTTGAGCTTTTGCAAGGCAGGAGGGGCCTTTTGTTCTGCTTCAGAAAAACTGCTTTAAAATATATTTTTCATTGAAGGACCATGAAATTCTTGCGGGAAAATTTGTCGGAATCCATGAAGAAAGGGATGAAACTATAACTATTTTTATGACAAAATTTGTCATATCAAGATTTATATTTTTAAAAACTTTTCCACGTGATTGAAGTGATTTATTGAAGATAATGGTTTTTCATGCTTACAAAAATTTTGAAATATAATCTTCGGAAAAGTATCTAATAAACTTATAAGTATAGACTACAGTTAATCACCTGCAAAGCTTAATTAGATAAAGAAATTTCAGTGAATTTCAAAAATATTCTGATGCATAGAAATAGATAATATATTCAAAACCTTAAAACGTATGCAACTCTAATCTGATCTTCGCACTTCAAATATTGAAATACCGACTGTGAAATGCGTCTTACATATGGTTAATGATTGTTATCAATTTTTATTCAATAGTTTTCTTCGAGTCGATTGTCAAAATTATCTTCGTAAAGTTGAAAAATGACCAGAATTTTGAATGAGCTGTTATGGATATTTGGGGTTGGATGAAAAAAGTAACCGAAATCGGATTCCCAAGCAGCCGTGTCCTTGAGAAAATGTCATTTTTGCTACATAATTGTATTCAGCTAACCAGAACAAAATTTGAATTTTAAAAAATTATTCTTTGCGTAGAAAATTGTGGAAAAAATTAGAAGTTAGAATCCATTTTTTTACATTTATGACAGATTTGGGAAGAAAATTTAACTATTCACATACATAGGAACACAATGATCCCAATTTCCCCCAGAAAAAGGCCTATTTGCATTGAATCTGGTGGAAGTACGTCAGTGCATTAAATACCTTTGAGTGTGTCCCCTGGCTTAGGAATGTAAAATTATTTTTGTCTTGTATTAGTGAATTGTTCATTTTTGCTAAAAGTTGAAATTTGACGTAATTTTATAATTCAGAACTTTCAATTTGGAATATTTAGGCCTATATTTTTACTTTTAGAATTTTGATCCACTCTGCCTATTACTTTATTGTAAATCTACCGAATTCTAATATAATAAAGTATAATTTCAATTTCTTAGAATCTTGACTACATAAATATCGCAATGGTGATGATATTTAACATGCAGATGCACAAATTCTATCGCATTGACTACAAAGACTTTGGTTTTAGTGTTAACAGTGAAAAAGTCAAGGTAATATCTATAATTATAAATACGAATAAAATTGGTAAATTTATACTTTAACTTCAAGCCAGCGGAATATTTCATTTACGTAGTTATTAATATAAAATCTGCCTCAGTTCTTGTAGCCAGTTGTAGATATTCGTAAAAAGACGTTACAAACCCAAATTGCTAAATAACAGTTAACTGCATGCCTAGAAATTTACAGTCTGGATTTAGTTAAATTAGCATTCTTGACCCTTGAAAAAAAAGTATTCCTTAACTGAAGGAAAAAACTCTATAAGAACAGAGAAAATTTTTTGAACTCATTTTCACTTGAAGAAAATTGTATACATTAATGTAAAAATTAAATCGCATATCTAGGCAAACAAAATAAGGTCTAGATATTTGTCTTAGCATACATTAGATGCAGCATTAATGGACAAATCATGTCATGGTTTGGATTAATACTTAAAAATTAGAAGCTGTTAGTGGGGCAAGTTTTTGAGAAGATTTAGCGTTGAGGTTAAATGAAATATTTTGTAATTTGACCTAAAATACCATAATTATGTATATGCAAAGAGAAATCATTGAATTATGTACATCTAATTCTTAAATGTAAATCGTCTAGTATTTTTTTATCAATATCATATATATGCAAGCACTAACCAGATAGACTAAAGATTTTGAGTTAATTAAGCCACTTTGAACGCTTGGAGTAACTTCTCATTCCAAGTTGATGAGATGCAGATGAATGCTTTCGAGCCACTGCGCATCGCTTTCATGAATGCTGCTAGTCTTAGCGTTTTTCCCTTCTTTATACTACTGTGTATAAGCCTCAATCCCACGAAGACTCCTATAATACCTTTATCTAATTTCTGAGCTTACAATATGTCATCAATTGTAATACTACTCTTCTTCGCAAGTGTTCCTCTGCAATGTCATAAGAAGGAAAGCGTGCAATAAAGAAAATAGAAAGATAGTAGAATTTGAAGAAAGTTAAGATAATCCTAGTAGTAGCTGGAATGGAAGTACTTGAAAAAGTTTTCAAAGTGAAAAGGGCGGAAGTACAGATGACAGCATAGTCAGGAAACTCGGAGACTGCTTAGGAACTGACGAGTTAGTTTAGCTAAGAGTAACAACAAAGTCAATTTAGGAGAATGAAAGAAATATTAATATAAATAATAATAATAATAATAATATTATTATTATTATTATTAATTATAATAATAATAAAAATATAAACTTGAGCTGAAGTTATAACAGTTTTTACCGGTTAAAGATCCGTATTTAACATTAAAAGCTTCGTATAAGATATTCAAAATTAGAGTAAAACATCCAAAAATCCGAGTTTTTTTAGTTAATCTGTTGTAAATATTGAANTTATTCAATAGTTTTCATCGAGTCGATTGTCAAAAGTATCTTCGTAAAGTTGAAAAATGTCAGAATTTTGAATGAGCTGTTATGGATATTTGGGGTGGGATGAAAAAAGTAACCGAAATCGGATTCCCAAGCAGCCGTGTCCTTGAGAAAATGTCATTTTTGCTACATAATTGTATTCAGCTAACCAGAACAAAATTTGAATTTTAAAAAATTATTCTTTGCGTAGAAAATTGTGGAAAAAATTAGAAGTTAGAATCCATTTTTTTACATTTATGACAGATTTGGGAAGAAAATTTAACTATTCACATACATAGGAACACAATGATCCCAATTTCCCCCAGAAAAAGGCCTATTTGCATTGAATCTGGTGGAAGTACGTCAGTGCATTAAATAACTTTGAGTGTGTCCCCTGGCTTAGGAATGTAAAATTATTTTTGTCTTGTATTAGTGAATTGTTCATTTTTGCTAAAAGTTGAAATTTGACGTAATTTTATAATTCAGAACTTTCAATTTGGAATATTTAGGCCTATATTTTTACTTTTAGAATTTTGATCCACTCTGCCTATTACTTTATTGTAAATCTACCGAATTCTAATATAATAAAGTATAATTTCAATTTCTTAGAATCTTGACTACATAAATATCGCAATGGTGATGATATTTAACATGCAGATGCACAAATTCTATCGCATTGACTACAAAGACTTTGGTTTTAGTGTTAACAGTGAAAAAGTCAAGGTAATATCTATAATTATAAATACGAATAAAATTGGTAAATTTATACTTTAACTTCAAGCCAGCGGAATATTTCATTTACGTAGTTATTAATATAAAATCTGCCTCAGTTCTTGTAGCCAGTTGTAGATATTCGTAAAAAGACGTTGCAAACCCAAATTACTAAATAACAGTTAACTGCATGCCTAGAAATTTACAGTCTGGATTTAGTTAAATTAGCATTCTTGACCCTTCGAAATTTAGTATTCCTTAACTGAAGGAAAAACTCTATAAGAACAGAGAAAATTTTTTGAACTCATTTTCACTTGAAGAAAATTGTATACATTAATGTAAAAATTAAATCGCATATCTAGACAAAGAAAATAAGGTCTAGATATTTGTCTTAGCATACATTAGATGCAGCATTAATGGACAAATCATGTCATGGTTTGGATTAATACTTAAAAATTAGAAGCTGTTAGTGGGGCAAGTTTTTGAGAAGATTTAGCGTTGAGGTTAAATGAAATATTTTGTAATTTGACCTAAAATACCATAATTATGTATATGCAAAGAGAAATCATTGAATTATGTACATCTAATTCTTAAATGTAAATCGTCTAGTATTTTTTTATCAATATCATATATATGCAAGCACTAACCAGATAGACTAAAGATTTTGAGTTAATTAAGCCACTTTGAACGCTTGGAGTAACTTCTCATTCCAAGTTGATGAGATGCAGATGAATGCTTTCGAGCCACTGCGCATCGCTTTCATGAATGCTGCTAGTCTTAGCGTTTTTCCCTTCTTTATACTACTGTGTATAAGCCTCAATCCCACGAAGACTCCTATAATACCTTTATCTAATTTCTGAGCTTACAATATGTCATCAATTGTAATACTACTCTTCTTCGCAAGTGTTCCTCTGCAATGTCATAAGAAGGAAAGCGTGCAATAAAGAAAATAGAAAGATAGTAGAATTTGAAGAAAGTTAAGATAATCCTAGTAGTAGCTGGAATGGAAGTACTTGAAAAAGTTTTCAAAGTGAAAAGGGCGGAAGTACAGATGACAGCATAGTCAGGAAACTCGGAGACTGCTTAGGAACTGACGAGTTAGTTTAGCTAAGAGTAACAACAAAGTCAATTTAGGAGAATGAAAGAAATATTAATATAAATAATAATAATAATAATAATATTATTATTATTATTATTAATTATAATAATAATAAAAATATAAACTTGAGCTGAAGTTATAACAGTTTTTACCGGTTAAAGATCCGTATTTAACATTAAAAGCTTCGTATAAGATATTCAAAATTAGAGTAAAACATCCAAAAATCCGAGTTTTTTTAGTTAATCTGTTGTAAATATTGAATTTCAATGTGTCCACACAGCGTAGTGTTGGTGATCTACCAACAATATTTGGGAAATTAATTGAGCGATTTATTGTCCTACAGATATCATTTTTGACATACATTTTACGGTATCCTTGGCGAATTGGTCAGTATTCAATAAATTCTAATGTGCAGGCTTGCCGTCGGGTGTTGGGTACACAACACAACACAAAGCAACATGTTGTGTTGCGTGGGATTTTAAAGTTGTTGTATACACAACACAACATGTTGAGTGGGTCATAAAAATCCAATTTTACAAGATCAACAATTTCTATTTATTCATAAATTGGTACTTGAAGTCATGTACGTACATGAATATTGTGTCGTTTGAACAATTTCATTATCACTGTGGACCACAAAAATTTTTGGATGTTTGAATATCTAACTCGGATATTTGGTCATGAAACCTGTAGTTAAGTATGTTAACAACACTCTTTAGCATAATTAACAATATTAGCATTTTACAAAATTTTCCATTTTATAAATTTAATAAGCAGACTGTGATAATTTTCTTCCTTTATGAATTTCGTATTTATTTTTAGTCAGTGGAAAGCTCCCTAAAGGAATATCAAGTCAAACTTCATGCTGCATTTGCGAGAAACAGAATAAAATCAGGTGCACTTACAATTGAACAATTCCTATCTGAGGATGTCAGACAAAAAGAAATAGCCGCACGTAAAATGTCTGTATATGCGTGGATTAACACAAATCTCACAAGGTATGGTACCCTAATCCAAGGAATACTGTAATCACGGCCACACGATTTACTGTAAAATCAACAAAATGAAGCCGCAAAAATACTACCCAGAACAATTTTGACACTAATTATCTGCTTGCAGGAGTCTTTGTTGCTTGATTTTTGTTTTATCTACTTCAAATCGGCCAAACATACTTTGAACAATCTTTGTCTAAATTTAAGTTTCAATAATAATTCAAAAAATGACTTAATAACCGAATTTCATAACAAAATCAGACGGTGCAAAGCACATTGTTGTTTATATTCGTCTGCCCAATGTTTGTATACTATCATTTGCAGAAACACAATGCTGCTGTTACAAAATGATTTCAAATTGCATTCCTCTTCAACTGCGTTCCTTAATTATTTCGTATTTACTCACTCGAATTTGTTAGTATTATTAATTATTGATTTTGATCACGGAATATTTGGCACCTAAAGTTAATGTCAATCGCATGGAACAGAACAAAATCCGTTATTTATTAATTACATTTCCTTTCAATCACTGTTTTGCTGTAGTCTGACAGAAAGAGAATAATGTAATACATGTAATACTGTAATATTTTACTAATCTTTTAAAACTCAAACGCCATTTACATATAATGCATTATTGATAATGTATGTTTTCTTATTTTCTAATTTCAGATAAATTAGGAAAAACCAGAAATGCATAAGTGTTGCATACCTTAATTTATAATGTGTCTAGATTTTTTCTACATACAATCACGTACTTTATTGAACTTTGCATTGAACGTATATGCACTAGTTATATTTGTACTTTATTTAATATACGATGGTTAGTAATGCATTTGTAGAATTTTAAAGAACCCTTCTCATTATATATATTACTATGCAATTTTCTATTTTATTAATAAAAAAACCGCGTCACTATATTATCTAATCTGGGATAGAAATTTGCTGGCAGGTAAAGTCGGGCTGGTATTGAGGATTTGCTAAAAATGGCCCGAAATTAAAAAACTGATGATCATTGCGCAGCAGTGCACTCAAATAAACCCAAATATAGTGCCAGTGCATTAGAATTTAAAAAAAAGTGAAAACCAAAATTTACATCACAGCTCTTCTAAAATTCAAATTAGGTTATTTAATTTTAATGTTTATAGAATTTTCACATTTAATTCAGAATTACAATTTTATCTTCAGAAATTTGCAGTTAATATTTAAAAATTTTGTTTTATGTTCAGAAATTTAAATTTCTTATTCAGAAATGCAGGTTCTTAAAAATAGATTGAATTGACACTAATTTTAATGAGCTTGGTCAAGTTGGGATTGTGCCTAAGTTCTCGACCAATATTCATCTCCTTAGCAAGTGTTTCAGTAGTCTTTTGTATATTTAATACACAATTTTTAAAAATTTTGTTGTTTTAGCTAAATTTCATTTTAACCAATAGTGTGTAGCTGAAAAATATGTGTAGATGCGAATACATTTCATGCCTAAAACGTCTTCTGCTAAAAAATGGAGATTATTCATCTAACATTTGAATGGAAAACTGAATCCAAAAATTGACACTGCAGAACAAAGTTAGCACAATAATAATAAAACGCAAATAAATATTTGAATATTTTTGCCCCCCACGCACTAACATTATTCTCATAGAACATGGAATGTTTGCATTGAAAACATATATTTAGGCATAACCCTACCCCTAATCCCGATCAATTATTCATTTTTCCAGATTCCCCGGATAGTTCTTCATTCCACCAGATTATTTTTCACTTTTCAGGATCTATTCTTTACCTAGTTTTATCCATAACCCTAACCTTATATTAATATTTTTTATAGACCTAAGCCCTAAACCAAAATCTGAAATCCATGTTTGCTAATCTAAAACCTAAATTTCTAATCTAAAACCTCAATTCTTTTTTATAGACTAAAATCCTAAACCAAAGTCAGAAATCCACGTTGCCTAAATCTAAAAACCTAAATTAATGTTTTTATTGACCTAAGCCCTAATCCAAAGTCACAAATCCATGTTCCTTAAATCTACAACCTAAATTTTGTTTATTTCATAGACTTAAACCCTAAACCAAGGTCGCCAAACCTGTTTCCTGTTTCCAATGCAATCATTCCATGTCCTATGAAAATAATGTTAGTGCGGGGGAGCAAAAAAGATCCAAATATTTTAGCTACATATTCAAAGTGTGTTCAATTACTAAAATCAAATATTTATTGTAATTATTTTTGGAATTTAGTATTGAAAATGTATTTCAACGGTTTGCTGATGAGGGCTTCCAAAGAGTTGATAACGAAAGCTTACTGGATAAAGGTTCCTACTGTGTTGATGGCGACCTTCAGGATGTTATCATTTTTTCAAGTGCAAACAAAAATTATCTAACTGGACATTATCTGGCTGGCGTTAAACACGTTGTTATTCAGGTAAGAATTTCGATAATTACGCCACCATCTTTACAAAATAATTGTAACCGGGCCGTGATTTCAAGCCCGAGCTCTTTAAGCCACTTCTAAAGCCCAGCCTGGCCCTTTGCAATTTGTAAAATTCAGGCCCCCATATCCAGAAAAATTATAAGATTTTTTTGCAAATAAATGAAATTGATTGGTACTTGTTATTACTAAGGCATTTTCTGAGATAATTGCAATTCTTGTAGTAGTGGATTTTGATGTATAATTGATCAGTTCAATACTAATATGATATTAGTTGATATATTATTTTAATGTAAGAGAAAAAATTTATATATTTTTTAATACAATTTTGAACAATTCTAGGCTCATTGTGCAAAAATTTCATACCCAGGTCCGCTTCATTCTTAATTTTCAGCCCAATCTCGGCCCGGTGTCAACTCTGCTTTACGGATAGCAGCTTCTATGATAATTTGAGTCAAAACGTATACATTGAATGCATAACATATAATTGTATTTTTTTCTTTTATTATTAATGTTTCGAACCGAATCTGAAGGCTACCTTAGTTGTTTCGAAGCATTTCAAAATTATTAAGAATGTGGAGCTCCAAACCAAATACAAGTTAGTGCGAGAGTGAACCAACCCATGGAGATTCATATAAACTAATTACAAAATATCGATGAACTTGATTTGAGTATGAAAATATTTATTCCAAGCTGTATAATTTCAGTATGTTTAATACACATCAGTATTATGGCAAACATGAACTGTTGTTAACCCTATATCTTCGGGTACCGAAGAAACGATGGCATTATATCATTATTAATGTAATAATTAGGGCAACCAAAAGTTAATAAAGTCAATATTTAACCACAAACTCGCATTATTCTCAAAGCTGTAAAAATACATTGCAAGCGATTAGGTAGAGCTAAATGAAAATGTTATTTGGTTAACAAAAATCTAAAATTTCACTTTGAGGTTAATGTAGTTAAAAAATCTGTACATATGTTAATAAAGTTCTTCTTGATAATTTATTGTTTAAAACAATCGCCAAAATTTGAATTAAAGAATAGGAAAACGAATATGGTTTATCAATTTATGTTAACCATTTACAGGTGATTATTTTTTATTTTTAGCAACATAGCTTTGAATTACCTTGATAATAATTTAATAGTTCTATGCATGAGAATGAATGTATTTATAATTTGATCAGCAATGGGTTATCTCTTTGATGAGTCACTACATCAGTTGATTATTTTACTGGTGGTCAAATGACTTAAAAATGGACCCCATTAGGATTTTTTCCATTAAAATTAATTTATGTTAGATCTAACTTTAGTTTCTGCGGTTTATTGTCAGTAATTGAAATCAACTAGAGGAATTTGAAAAGAAATTCCAATATTTTTATATTTTTTGCAAAATCTTAAAATTCAGAGAGAAATTTATGGGAATTTTGAAATCCCTTTTGTTTACCAGAAATTAGAAGGCTGCTATCGGCAGCTGTTTAAAGTAATTTTTCCAGAACGAAAATAATTGCTTGAGAATCTACATATCTATTTGGGGTTTCAATGCAATTTTTCAAGTGCAAATTGTAGTTTTTCAAAATAATTTTCGTTAGGTTATCAAAAAGTGAATATTCACTCGTTTTAGGTAAATTTTTTGGTCACCCTAGCTCTAGCAATAATGAAGTAAATGTTGCATATTATATAAAACATTAATGATTGGGTGAAATTTATTATATTTCCCGCAAAAATTTTTTTATTCGAATTCTTAAAAAAACCTTTCAAAACTTATTCCTTCACAGCGTCGAAATACAGAATGTAGTAGACAAGTAAATAGATAGGTCACCGGCCAATACACTAGCTCTGAATTTATTGATTAACCCAGATTTTATCACAAGCCATGTATTGTTCTCAATATAACAAGGAGTTCTGTGTACCTAAGCATTGATATAATTGAAAATATACTCATTTATGATTTTCATCTATACATATCTATACAAATTCAAGTATTAGAGCATTGTAAAATAATATTGACCCACTTTTTATCCAAGTTTGTATTTTCTAATGAAAACTTAACAAAAACGAGATTAGGTTTAATAGTTTTTTGACAATTAATGTAAAAATGCAACTATTTCTGGTTTTTTTCGTAGCTGAAGTAAAAAAGAGATTTAATGTAGCAGGGTTACTTCTTAAGAATCTGTAAAGTTGTTTTGAGACTCTTTCAGTCAGGCCATGGAACAACTTTCCAGTGAACACTAAATTAGAAAATTCAATTGGCCTTGGTTTATATGCAATCAATTTTTCAGTAATAATCAGCATTTCTTTAATATAAGCAATAATCGGTGTCTTTAAAAAAATCTCAAGATCCACATTCGACAAAAATATAAAATGATGACGAGGTTATTCATTTTTTAGAAGAGCCATATACATATTTGAGTTGATGATGTGTGAAATTATTTAGAGTAAAGCTTTGATGGTGTTCACTGAAGCAGTTGCAACTTCTTGGAATGATCAGGGAGAAATTCTGATTACACATACATACAGTATTAAACAGATTGCTCATCTTTCTTCTCTCTTAAAATTCAAAAACTTTAAAATCCGATGTCTTGGGATAAGGGGTCATGAAAAGATTGCTGACTTCGAACGGCAATTGCAAGCCTATGGTGCTATTAGAGGTATTATTTGTTAAAATTTCTCCAATAAAATGAAAAGAATATAAAGAAGTATAAATGCATACTATTTCTAGTGCAATTAACACTATTCTTGCCGAAAATTTTCATAATTTTATGCTAACAACGAATTTTAGAAAATACAAGAAAATATCAGCTTAATCTAATGACCTCTAAATATTTTAGCTCAAGGCCTACTAAATATATTTAGTTCGCCTTGCTTAGGGTTTCAAATTTTCTCATTACAAATTGGAATATCTAGTTATATGTCTCTTCAGATTTTACATTAAATGAACTTAACAAAGAAAGATTTCATTTTGGCTAGTATTCGTGATTGACTAAGAAATTTCAGTAATCGAAATTTACACAAAGTTGATCGCAAGATCACATTCGAATATGGTCTCTTAGTTAGATTTTCATATTTTCATATTTTTAGTTCATTGAGTTTTATAATAAAAAATATATAAGAAATTGCGTCAATGATTTAATATGTGCAGGCAAAATTGCAAAATGGTACATCCTCTCAATCCAAATGGTGGCCATTATGCTTTTAAGTGTCGTGTCACGGGTAGAGTTGCAAACCGTTCCAATTTTCGAAAACCTAACCGAACCGAACCCTTTCAAAATGAATGGCTGAACCAAGCCGTTTACACCCAATATCTTGAACCGTTTCAAACCGAAAAATTTTTACAAAAATTCAGCAAAAATAAAAACGGAAAAGTTGAACTAATAGACAAACAAAAATTAAAAGTCATTTACAAATTTAGCAAAATTTTACAGTTTTCTATGCAATTCAATCAAAATTTATATTATTTTCGTAAGGTCTTGGGCATTTCATTGGCAATTAACAGCGAACAGGACATTTCTGGAATTTAGTAGATTTCGACACAGCATTTAATATTTTTGTTTAAATACATTGACGTATTAAATCATTAAAAAATTTCGAATTTTTGTAGCAGTTTGCAAGTCAGATATTACAAGCCGAAACCAAACCAAGCCGGACCGTTTATAAACCGAGCCACTTGCAACTGTGATCATGTGCTTTAGGTATCCAAATACAGAATATCAATTGCAGCACATGGGTATTTCCATAATGAGTTATTTGAGAATCAGCATGTATGATTGTAAATTTGGTTTTACCAAATTTTGAATACTAACTATGGTGACGTACACTGAATGATGAGATTTTATAAAATGCCATTTTTGCTAAGAATGTTGCACGTTACTTAAGCATGCCATTCATCCCATGCCCCACACTATAACTTTCACTTTATGCAGATTTTTTGGGTTTTTATTGGTTCATTACTTGTTGCACCTAATAACTATATAGTATGACATTGAATGTTTTATCTATAATATTTATATATTTTCTAACAACTCAGTTTGAGTATTGTGCTTTAGGCATAACCTTGTCGACAGACAACTTTCTAAAAGCTAATCCTGCTTCAGAAAAGTACATTGATGTAAAGGTAATCCTTGTCCAACCTCCGAGCACATTTTCTGGTATCACAAACATTGTAGATTTTATTCTATGTGAAGATAAAGGTAGATTTTGAAGTCTTTTTAAAATCTATTTTTGCTTAGATGAGGAGGACGAAATAATCCGCTGTTTGTCAAAGAGACAATTTGAAGAAACAGAAATGATTAAAAATTGCCAACATCAAACCCAATCTCTTCTTAATGCCATGCGTTGTTAGTGATTAATTATATTATTTCTAATAGACATTTTATCAATTTTAAGAATTTAAATATATGTACAGTGCAAGCCCAGAGTGTAATGTTTAACAATGACTTATGCACTAAATAAATGCCATTGTTTAGTTACAATACTGAACTATATTTCACAATATTTTAGCTATCAGAAATTTGTATATTTAAATGTCATGATTTTCACATTAGTTGTATGATAGTCTCTGTGCAATCAACACGATGGTTGTGTTATTCAAGGAAATTCGCTCAGTGAAGGATAAACCAAAATTCGGACAAGTTTGTAGGAGTGTAAGTAGACCATTGGAGGAAGAATTTGAGCTCAATAGTCTGCACATTTCATCAGAATTGCTTCAACATCTGCCTTTGCAAACTCCAATTGCACATTTCAGTGCAATCCTTGAAAGTTTTTTCAATATCTGGTTTCGATTTTGTCCATATGAACTTTAGACCAGTCAGTAATTTACTTCTGTACATAATGAACAAAGAGACACTTGCAAATGATTATCATGCATTACGTGGTGAAACTCACAACGTCATTTAGCTACAGTGCTGTCACCATACAAGGACTTTGGGTTCAATGGTTTGGCACGAAAAATAAATATTAATCAAGAAAATTGTGTATCAACTCTACAAACTCATTCCTATTTCAGCAAGGCTCTAAATGGGCCGGGTTGACCCAACTCAATCCTTGGATTGAGTTATATTTATTGCTGTTTCTTGGGGTAGGTCAAGCTTTAGAATACATACAAATATATAAATGGATTGCGTGAATGTTTCAAGGCAACATGGGTCATGATTGAGTCATTGAAAGACATTATGCATGCACATTTGCAGAAGACTTGTATATGTTTGCTATAATTTTTTTAGATTTCAATATAATCTGTAGAAGTATCGAAACTATAGTTGGGCCATATGTGTGTCACACGTAATAAAAGTTCAAAAGAACTTGGGTTGGGTTGCGTTGGGTCAAAATTTATTAATTTTGGGTTAGCTCTGAATTTCAAAATACATAAATATGGATTCGGAATACTCTTTGTACCAATTTTTTATAGCAAAAAATCTACGTCCTGCATGTGTCTACAGATTAAGGGAATCTAAGCATTACAATTTGTTCAAATATATACAGTTGTTTTAGCACAAGAACATAATTTTATTAACCAGCCAATGCTCTCACTTATGCTTCGACTTTAAAAATATTATTGAGCACATATTGCGCAAAATCATTTAAATCAGTTACATTAGAAGAGAAGTTGATTACTCTATTATTTCGAAATAAGCTAATTTTAAAAAAAAGATGGTTTAAATTAATCTACTCTTCATTATAGTTGCCAATGTACAAAGTGTTATCTACTGCACTTTATCAACTCTTGCTCAAGAAAATATATGTGTTGTTGAAAGAGCCTTCAAGCAATATGAGACGGTTACGGCGTCTGGAGGTGATATCGAGAAACATTTTAAGGTTAGTCAAAACTAAAATTTTTGAATTATTATATATTTTACGTTTTGCGTAAAAACAACGAATAATTGACTTCGCAATCTAAGTGCTTTTAGAACCAGCTAGTGACAGTAACGATGAAATTTCTATTGTATATGGTTTGCTATAAATTCACTGCTTGGATTCAAATTTTAAATTTATGATGAACGCGAACTAAATAGAAGTAATTAGATGCACATAGCACTTGAATGTCCATTAAAATTAATACAAGCAGTTTATTATTATTTTTTATTATTGAAACGTAAATTTTTTATCGAACAACAGAAATAACACAAAAACAATCTATATTGCTTTAGATAATTTGACCATTTGGGGAAAACTATATTTTACTATGAGTGAGCCGGCAATGTCCTTCTCTGTATATTTCCACAGTAGGTTAGTTTGCGAAGAAGTGATAAAGATGGTCATTCGCGTTTTCGGCTACTTTCCGAAAAAAGCGCGAAGGCAAGGTTCCGCCACCACTCATCAACATCTTTTTAACCCTGTAATGGCGAAGTGGACTTTTTTCTCTTATATGGTGAAGTGGGGTATGATATACCCCATCCAAAATTTGATTATAAAATTTAAATTTACGGCAAAATCGGTTCTTTTTTAGGTTAAAATACAAATACAGATATTTTGAACATTTTAATATAATTAAATACATGAATTGATAAAGAAATTCCATATTTTAACAATTTGATCTAAAATATGTCCATTTTACTGTCATTGCAAACCAATGTAGAATGTTCCATGCAAATTGGTTTAGAACAGATGCCGCAGGAATGTCTAGTCGTCCGATTTTTAACTCTAGGGCAATCAAAACATCTAACCAAACCTGATACATTTTTTGAGGATAGGTCCCTCTTTTTGGAAGTGCTTCCATTAATCTCTGCAAACTGACTAATTTGCCTCTTCAAATTTCTTCTATGATGAGGATTATCTTTCCTATCTTTCATGTGATCTTCAACTAATTTCATTCCTAATTCTCTCAGAAACCTTCTTAGGATTTTAGGTTGTTTTGAATTAGCTAACTTAATTATATAAGAGCTAATGCCAGCAATATTTAATATAGCATAAAAAAGTGTAAGTGGCCATCTTCTTGTTTTTCTGGTAACATTATATATTGCACATAATTGATCCACTGTATCAACGCCACCTTTTGTACTGCTGTAGAAAGTTATAATTTCTGGTTTTTTGTCTTCTGAATCAGTTTTTTTGCATTGGAATGATGCATGGAACTTAAAAGCATTACAACTTTAGAATTTTTCTTTGGTAAGTCGGAAACCAAAGTAAGTTTTTTTTTGAAATCCAAAAAAGCTTGTTTTTGGAGCCGACCTCTTGTTTTAAAAAATTCAATGGGATTTTCTCTTTTGTTCCTTCTATTTGTTCCAACAATAGTCAGTTTGTAATCTTCTAAAAGGCTAAGAGCAAATGGGATACTAGTGAACCAATTATCAAAAGTAACGTTTCTATAACTTCCACCGATATCATCAACTATGCGTTTCACCAATGAGGTAGTAGAATTATCAACTGTAAAAGGTCCTTCGGGTTGTTTACCTAAATAACCTTCTAGGTTTGAAATGTCGAAAGTCTTGGAGTCAGTTAACGCGAAGATCTTAATGCCATATTTGCCAGGCTTTTGTGGCATATAATTTCGAAATGGGCATCTTCCTCTAAATGCGATCAGCATTTCATCAATTGTAGTCAATTCTGATAGTTCAGAATTTGATTTGCAATTTTTGCACGAACTTTTCAAAAACATTCCTAAAAGTAGAAAACTTATCTTGATCCCTTCTTTCGATACGTGCACGAATATCATCAAATCGCAAGCGTAAAAGTAAGAATCTAAATCGCTGAAGAGACATTGTAGATCGAAAAGTCTCAATACCTGTGCCATCAGTTGCCCAGAATTCCTATAAGTTCATTCTGTTTGCACGATAAGTCCCCAATAAATAAAGTAGAGCTATGACAGCTTTCAGTTCAATAAAATTAATAAAATTTGCTTTGGTTTTAACTTTGTAATTTTTTGTCTCATTTCAATATAAATATTATTACATTTTACAATTTCATTTAAAATTTGACCATATTTTCTCAATTTCAAAAGAATTGACTATTCCCCATTTTGGTCCGGCAGAAATTGTACAAATGTTGTGAGAGAGTGTCCGCATTTGACTACGAAGTGGATCAGAATTCCATTTTGTTGTTCGATCTTTTCCAATAAGCAAATTTGAGACTTGAATTGAATCATCGCTATCGCTTTCCTCTGGAGAGCTTTCGTGTATCAATTTTTCTACATAATCTTCTATTTCTTCATCACTAGACTCTTCATGTTCAAAATCTATTTCATTATTTGCTATATCTTCTTCATTATTGTCATCACATGATCTCAATTCTTCATTTATTAGTTTTTGGATATGTTCAAGATTTTTTTCATATGCTATTCTAAGGGAAGAAACATAAAATTAAATTGGATTTATGATTGTAGTAAATATGTATACATATATAAAGATTTAAATACATTATATCACCTCTATGTTTATAAGTATTAAGATTGTAATAATGCAAAGTGCAGTGAAAAAAGGTACTTTTCAATTTAGGAAATGAAACTAAATTGATTATATATGCAATATGCATATTATAGTCATAAACAATATTTGTGGAAAAAATGTATTAATAATAGTTTCGCAAGTTCAAAATAAAAACTCTACGATTGCTAAATAATAGTCACCAAATTGGACAATTAAAATTGAATAAGAAAAAAATATGGGTATTTACAATAATAGTGAAGTGGGGTATATGATACCCCAACAAGAAAAATACGCACGAACTGTTTGATAAGTATGTGTCAACTGATTCCAAAATGGTCAGTGTGAAGCGATAAAGTACAATAATAAGCTAAACAGAAGCTCGTATCTGCAACCGGCGCCTGAAGCACGATACATAATAAAATATATCCTTTGGGGTATGATATACCCCGCTTCACAATTACAGGGTTAATTATTACCGTTTGCCACAAGTTGGATCTTTTTGATCTCAGCAAAGCATTTGACCGCTCCAAGGCACAGGATTGTAGAAAAAATAGCTGAATTAATACCCGATCAGAAACATGTAATTAACATTCTCTCTGATATTTTAATGAAAAGAAAACAATATGTTGTTATGAGCAAACATCACTCAGGATTACTCGAGACTAATTGCGGTGTTCCTCAAGGGACTATTTTTGGACCTATCATGTTTAATTTATTATATGACGAGATGCAAATTTCTTCTTAAGCTGGTAACTTGGTTAAATATGCGGATGATATCCCGGTTTCTATGCATATCTTGATCAAGCTGAAACAGTTATTAAAGAACTTATGTCATGGTGCAACTTGAATAATGTTTTTCAATACAAACAAATATGCAGAACTCTGGATTCAATTTCGAAATGTGATAAACCTCGTAAGATTTATGTAATTCAACAAAAAAGCAATGTCGTAGTTCTTGGAGTGATCTTGTCCAATGAACTGAGATTTGATGAACACGTTAATAAACTTGAGAAAAAAGTTTCTTCATTAATATATCTCCTACAAGAAAGGAAACTACACTCCAGTTGCAGTGCAAGAAATAAATATTCAAATTTCTTTCCCGATCGAATTCTTAAAAAATATTAAAAATACATAGTTCTTTTTTTCGAATTTTGTAAATTAATAAGATTATCTGATGTTTTATTTCTGATTCTAATAAATTATTATTACTATTATTATTATTATTATTATTATTATTATTATTTTTGTTATTGTTATTAGTATCTTGTTCAGTCCTTCCCACAAAAAGGGGCGCGCGATGGTCGAAAATTGACAGGATACAACATCTAAATATAGAATATGAATCATTTTCATTACAGACTGTTTTCAGGCGTCCTAGAATAATGATTCTAGAAGCGGCTGTCTTACATACACAGTCGATATGGTAGTTTCCTATAAATAGTAAATCCTAAAATCTTAACTGACTCCGTTATTTTGATTTCATCAGGGAATACTGAAGAACTTGATTGTTATTAATACTGATTATCATCTGCTGAGATTTCTTGGTATTGAGAGTAGTAGTTCATTTTCAACATAGAAATTCTTAATGAATTGTTAATCAGTGATAATTTCCCGCGATATTGCTATCCGAATAATGGAAGTTAAGTCATCACCATATTTTGTCAAAAAACCGATCTTGCCTTTTATATCAAACGTAAAGAAATTAAACAAGAAGATTCCACTAGCAACTTCAAAGTTATCATTGCAAATACCTGCAACTG
Organism: Hofstenia miamia; assembly: GCA_900660155.1. Classification (NCBI taxonomy): domain Eukaryota; kingdom Metazoa; phylum Xenacoelomorpha; order Acoela; family Hofsteniidae; genus Hofstenia; species Hofstenia miamia. The sequence goes on from CABFPE010000459.1 coordinate 404,957, forward strand.
CCCAATAACACGCATTCATAATCTTAGCACAGCTAATCAATGCTGGAAAATATTTTATATGATATATGAAGTAAAGTTTATTCCATTTTTTCCAGCAAATATCCTTTAGTTCTCCTTTAATTGAAGATGACAATAATAGGATTGTATTCTACATCCATATCAATCTTGAAATTTTCATTGACAGTAGCTATACTCAGTACCATTCAATTTGCATTGAATTTAGATTTTATCCAATACATTTTTAAGGTTGTACTTATAATATTTCTGTATTTAGCAAACTATCAGAATAGATAACCAAAACTGAAAAATGAACAAAATTGTCAGTAATCGACTTGAACAAATACTTTTGTGTACTTGAGTATCGTTTTCTTAGCTAAAAATATGCTTTATTATACATAGCCTCGTGTTCACTGAGAAGGGAAGTTTATTATTCTATTGAGATATATTTGTCCAGAGCGCTCTAAAAACGAGAGACAGTCGCAAGGAACCCAAACGGCCAATCACTCAAAATATTTTAGTATTTAGCGAAACTTAAGTAAATTTTTAGTACAATATTGACTTCTAGATAGAATGCACTTACATGTCATGAACGAGATTTTTTATAAATTTGCAATATTAAACTTATCAACCCTATGCCGTTAATATAAACTTAACAAAGGAGAGCAATCCCCCTTGTAATTTAACAGGAAAACCTGAGCACCTTTTGAGCTTTCGCGCGTACATCCCTGGACTAGTATTAGGCTACATTCATTAAAAAAATCTTAGAATGCCAGAAATACTTAAACATAATTCTTCAAAATTCTTTGTATTTCACGAGTGAAGTTCAGTAGACTTGCTTATAATAACCGTGCAGAGCCATAGAATAATACATGTTATACATGATGAACGAAATGAATTTCTCAAAAAGGTGCTAAGTTATTGTAAATTTCCTAAAACTGTTTGTTGTTGTCTACTTCTTTTAAAAGCGGTAAAACGCACAGCTCCTCATTGCGGTTATAATTTATTTATGACATCGGTAGTCTAGCTGGTGAAAGTGGGAACGATTGCGGACAAATTAATATGAATTATTGATAAAGAATTAATTCAAGCTCTTAATAAAATTCCTAAAAATAAACTTTGCAACTGCTTTATGGCGATCAATTAAAATGCAAACCATAATTCTTTGCCAAATGTTTTTCTCATTACATATAAAAGTATGTGTATATGCATGCAGAACATTAGAGTTGCAACCTGTCAGGATTTTTGTTGACACAACCGGCTGTAACCGGTCTATTTTTACAGAATTTTGACCGGTTTCTACCGGCACCCAGAATTTGATATTTGCGACTCAACAGGGTTATTTTCTCAAAGTTAGGGAAGGAATGCACAAGGATAAATTTGCGTTCTTATAAGATGTTTAGTTTAGCTAACTTAAGAGCATCATGGTATGATAAAGGAGGAAAGATGATCTTTAATTCTCTTCTTTTACAAGTTTACAAACTCAGCTTCTTTGTTTTGTATCACGAATAATTTGCGGGCAATTCGGCTGAGGCGAGGAATGATTTAAATTTCCAGAACTTAAGAGGATGTACGTTATATATACCACAACAAATTCAATATCGAACAATGTGATATGCATTGTGTAGGCCATATGTTTTGGTAAAATGCATTGTGTAGGCCATATGTTTTGGTAAAATCTAAGTATTACTTGTATTAATAAAACGCTAGCGAGTAGGTAGGACTAGTTAATTGGCAATGCTGGATGCTGCCTATATATATTAAATTCTGTTAGGTATTTGGCAGTTACGGACAAAATTTGGTCACTTAGGCCTTTGTATATCATGTAAAAAATAAATTCCAATATATCGCCAATCCAATCCAATTCAAAAAACCTAAGTTTTATGTAGTGAAAGTATTATTACTTTTATTACTAAAAATAATATTAAAACATTAAAGAATTTTGTTTCTAATAAAACTTGGACAAAAATTAAAACGCAGAGGCTTGGACAATAACAAAATGTCTGACTGGGAAAATTCAGTTAAATTAGAAAATCCTGCCCTTGCCGACCACTGTTGGCCAGTGAGCAGGCCGGGTCAGTGTGGAATTCCGTTTTTACATTTTGATTACTTTTTAAAATGGAAAAGACTTTCAAAATGATGTCAAACAATTTTGGTGTTATGTTCATATATTATCTGAGGCCTTCACGATCTTGCTTTCTAGCACATAAAATACATACCTTACTCATTAGCGGCTAAGTAATGTGGCCCCAACCACACGCCTTTATAGTTGCACCGTTTTGTGATATCTTTTAACTACATTTTCCTAAGTAGTCGTTGTCATTACAGAGAGTGCAGCAGAAGCCAAGACATTTTATGCTAAAAGAACCTAAAGAAATAATCACTGGTGGTTTTCAATACATATTCAATTACAACAAATTATCTAACTAATTCTGCACTGAAACAATCTCTGTGCTTCCTAGTAGGACAATTTAATAGCGTCAACCGGCATAGCAAAAATCCTGAACCGACGCACCAATACTGTTAATTTCCTTTGCGAAAATTGTAAGAAGCCCATTTAGTAATTATATAAAAATACAAAATGAGTTACGAAAACTGAACCAAGAAATGTCCATTTTAGAGCTTATAGAGGGTGCCTCCGTGAAAAAAATGAATTTACTTGGAATTTGAATCTGAATTGATTATTACTTGTAAAATCTTTTTGATTTTTAATTTGTCCTCAATAACCTTTTAGTTGCGAATGCCATTGCTTTCTGCATAAAACAGAACAATTGTACCCGACCTAACCTATATAGAATTGCTTACTATTTGACATGACCCAATCCATATAAAATTGTTAGCATGCTGACCAAACTCGACCCTACCCGACCCACATAAAATAATTAACATTCGGACCTGACCCATGTAAAATTAAAATTCTGAAGGACTCGACCAAGTCCTGAAATATAAGATGTAATCAATATCAATTTTCACTAAATGTTCATTGATTTTCAGAAAAATGAATTTCAAATTATAATCTATTTTTAGTTTTCTAATAGTGAAGCTTCCAAAACTTTTATGACACGCTAATTTTCGGATGAGGATGGTCAAATAAAAACAACATTTCTAGCTATTGCAGCAAGTTTGATGTTAAAAAAATGTATTTATGCATTTTCAATTATTTATGGTAAAGACCAGTATAAATTGGCATCTTTTTTTATTACTGAATTTTACGTTTTCTGCTAAAATATATCTAACCCATAATTGTTATTGAATGTGCCTTACCCTACCCGACCCAATCATAATTTTAACATATGTGAACCTACTCAACCCACTTCCCTTAGCTCGAAACCGACCCGGTTTCGCGTCGACCCGATCCGTTTAGAATTCTAGTGAAAATGCAACCGTAAACAACACCTAACAATTTATTTTAGTTTATTTTGATTATTTAAAAGATTTGTGAATTTATTATACATCGAATTATTATACATAGCTATTCAATAGCATTCTAGATGTTACGCACAAATATAACTATAAATGATTAATTAAGCAGCTCAAACGTATGCATTCGCTTAATAAATTCTTTTGCATAGATATATTTAAAGAAATGTCCAGAACCGAAAAGCGTCAAAGATATTTGTAATAATGAACGCAACCTAGCGTCATACAATACGTTAAATATACTTTAAATCTATGCGTAAAAAACACGAGTATAACGTAAACTTCCCCAATTCGGTTAATCTTTTGGGACCATCGCCATAAGTATTTTTTTATTTTTTCGGCTTGCTAGACCAATGTGTGGTTAGACACTGAAGATGAAAATTCTAAAATGAATCTTGATCCTAATTAATTGGTGACGGATTACAGTGCAAGTCGATCCAGGAAAAGTTTACTTCAATATTTTTACAAAGATATTACAGCTACAGGAATGAATATCTAGGATTTTAGTTGCATAATTTGATGAAAACTATGTAAAAGACAAACGAAATCATGGCGACACCATAGAATTTCTTTTCATTATCAATTGAGCAAGAGTTTGATAGTAATCAAAGGAATATTTACATAAATCAAATTCTAACAGTAAATCTCATGTAAATGCAGAAATTGTTATGATCTTTGTGTTATATTCATAACGAATACTATTTTTAAGTAGGTAGCAATTCCGTAAAAATGTAGCTTAGTGGTGCCATCAACAGTTAATACAGACCGGTCGGTTTTTGGCTAGGAAATATATATATATATATATATATATATATATATGCCTTTATTTCGTTTTAATCCAGAAAATTGCACAGGGCAATAATTCACCCAAATTTCAAACTGTGGTAGGCCTATAAATATATTTCTAGAAAAACACAATTTTGATATTTTCTACGTATCAATATTTTGCATAAATTTAATAAGACTTTAATTTTTCAAAGAATTTAATTTTCCGAATGTTTTGTTGGTTTAGTTAGAATGTGTTTGTATGATCCCATATAAAACGATTTCATCTTTATAGATATTATAGACGACCATTCATAATATTTTTAAATGGTTGCAATAGCAATCTGCCATTTTGTGCTTCTTTAGTTTGCTGGTTAGCTAAAGCAAAGGTGAATAAAATAATATATGTATTTAAACTTACTAAAAATTTATATTTTGTCTTGCGTAAATCATGTAAATGTGCATATGTATATTTCGATTATTCAACTAAATTTTTTTTTCATGTGCAAAAAATTTAACTTAAGAAATTTTAATATTGATGAATATTCTGTTTATTGAAGCACTTGCAGTTCATAAATTTAAAAAATATATAATTTAGCCGTTTTTTACATATTAATACGAAAGAAAAAATAGAAACTTTGCTTAGTTTGAGGAATTCAATAGCGAAAGGCGCGTCAAGAGAAAGGTTGAACACAAAATAGATCTAACATATATTCCGTTCCTCCCTTCTGTGCGCCTTCGGTTTCAATTTTGTGGGTGTTTACATTAGGAATCTATTGAAATCGTCAAACGAATTGAACATGATGAACAAATGTAAACGCGACCATGGGCTATTGAAATCGTTAAATGAAATCAACATCAGGAACAGACGTAAACGCGTCCATGCGCTATTGAATTCCATTGACGAATTCCTCAAGTTGAACCAGTGCAAACAGGGCTTAAGACCATTGAACGGACAAAGGATTTCTATTCTCACCACTGAAATTAAAACGTTTTTGTATTCTTCGCTGTGTTTGCAATAGAATTTCTTAGAATAGTTCTTTTCACAATAGTAGATACCGGTATGTTACTAAATTACAGTTCGCATTATATAGGAACGCTTATATTATTAGTTTCCATCTAAAAATAGATCATATCTACAGACATTTTCAAGTTTAGAATGTGAGTTAAAACGATGGGGGGTTATACTCCGGTGCTGACATAACTTATTTTGTTCTTTAATTAATGACCTAATGCCAATATTCACAATGGGAGTTTTCCACTTTGAGGAATCCTTCGATTTGTACAAATCCTTTAATTATTTCGAAAATCTATGCTCTCACTATGCATGCAAATAAAATTAAGAGTGTGTTTTAAATTTTATTGGTATGTTAAATAATTGCGTAGTGTTTGATATAGAAAATCAGTGTATCTCTTCCTGGAAAATACGTTATAAAAACATGGGTAAGGAGTGTGGCTTTGTTTGAAATATCATGGTGTTAAAGATTTTGATATATTTCGTTTTTAACCATTGAATGTTTTCGAAATTTTCCGCATGCAGTTGGATAAGCTTCACCCCTAGTACCTGAATGGCTTTTAAAGCAGCTGCATGCAAACCAATTATTGATGCGATAGTTTTTACAATTTTTATAAGAAAAAGTAAGAGCATTTTGTTGAAAATGCGAAAACTGTTATGAAAGCACAAACATGCTGTATAACCAAGTGAACCCACTGCATAATTTTCAAGAATGCTAAGGACATTAGACTTAGCTTTTCTTGGATTTTTTTAAGGAAACAGATTATACACTGTAAACAGAGTTCTATTATTATATAAAATATAATAATACCAAGTGTCAAAACCGGACTCAATAAATATAGGATTATACTTGATTAAAACAGTTCACAAACATTGATGATTAGCACAACAAAGCGATAATAACTCCTTTGAGAATAAATAGATATACATTTTTAAATTTGTTGCTGCTCTGAATTAATAAATTTCAGAGAGACTCACACATATAATATAAAAATTAACACTATTAATTTAACAGTCAAATATTTTTTTTTGAAATTGATTTTTTCAAATGTTTGCTTAAAATATGGCTTTTGATCCTCTTGCAACTCGTTTTGACAAACACAGCAAAGTGAATGCGTGAAATAAGGGCATGCTCGTGTATGTTGTGAATCTCTAATTGCAACAGTTTGGATTTCATCTGCTCCACCAATTCCATAAATAATTTTTCAAATAAAATTCAAGAAAATTTCAAGGTATAGTAGTGGCTATATTTAAAATATATCGAATGCTTGTGGTGGCTTAGTTTGTTACTGGTCACCCTAATAGGAAGTACATGTGCTTCACAGGATTTTTCTAAATTTTCGTTCTGAATAATAAATCTAAAAAATTGAATTTTCAAACTTTATAAAAAATATTTTGGGGTATTTTTTTTTAATTTATCACGTACTTGTAGTGTTTCAAAACGTCAATAATCATTTGATTTGATTGAACATCATAATTTGTGCTCATCATTCGTTTGAAATCAGGTAAAAATCACTTGTTAACATTTCCATTTAGAAGATAAGTTTTAAAACCGATTTCCCTAACATGGTTATGTCGGTTGATAGCTCCAAAGACAGAATACAAATACAGCCTTCAGCTTCAATGGATGGTTGCTTCCTCATCAAACTTTTCAGACAGGTAGTTTAGTTTGATATTCATTTAATTAGATTAAGTCTTTAGGATGAGACGCTTTCACCAAATGAAGTCATAGAAAGAAAGAAATCAACTGAGTCTGAACGTAGGAAAGCAATTCGAAAAAATTCTTTCACATTTGGACCTGAAAATAATGAAATTGAGAAATTTGAAAACGAATTTCTGGTATGTTTTACAAATAATTTTCATTTATTAAGAAATTCATTTTCTTATAATATAAATTTTTTTGGTATAAATGACAATTATGGTATAACTAAGGCAAAATATTTACATCTGTTCTTACAACACAACAAAACAGAAGTGCGTAATGAATGGGATTTTACTCAAATTTTGTTTTGCTGAGAATTATATTTTATCTTTAAAGATATCATATTGAATTTTACATTACCAATTTCTGTAAGCTCTTATGTGAAGCTTTGAAATGAAGAGCTGTTTTACGAAAATTTTAAGTATCAAGGAGAAATCCCAATTCTATTGTTTCCGATTATTGGATTGCAAAAAGCATACTTTGGATTATAAATTAACTTTAAAGACACTATTCTATCGAATTTTTCTTGTCACCAGGCAACTATGATTTTCAAAATTTATAGGCAACAATTATCATTCCGAATTTTTTTGCAATAATTTGTGATTAATTTTCCAGGACACAGTTGTAAAATCGTAAAATAAGAATATTATACCATCGACTGCTAAACTACATTATGGCGACATGTACCTGGTGTTTTTGTCAAGATAATTTGGTTACTGCTTTTGTTGAATTGACCCTGCACCATTGCCAATTTTTGTAACGTCATTTGTTTTTGACATACTTGCAGCATGAACATAAAAAGTCAAAATCCTGATTATCATCAAGATTTTACAAATTCAACCTCATTTTAGTCAATTGATTAATTTTTTGAATTAATAAATGCTGCACTAAATATATTTATATGAATGAAAAATATATTTAAAATGAAATTTGCTTCATCCGATTTTAGCTGAAAATCAAATTTTAATACAATGATTTTCTTCACAATTACTATCAAAAAATTTAGACATCTGTGAGTGCTGTATCCCACGGGTTTAATACCAACAGCAGAAAGAGCGCAAGAATACGCAAAAGATCACCCAGAATTAGAGAGCTTGCTACCCCTGTCAGAAGATTTGAGAAATTGTGTATTATTGCATCTCATAAGCAAGGTGTACAGCATCCCAGTCCATTTCGTTGAAAATATGCAATTGAACTTTTGGTTTAAAACTTTATCCCCTCTATGAAAATAGACTGTTGATTATTTTGAAATAAAATGTATATTATTAAGCGTTTGATAATCTAAAATTAAATCAGCCAAATACAAAGCAAACGAAGAAAACATAAAATTTGAGATTACCTTAATATAGCTACATGCTTTAATTTAAATATACAAAAAGCTAAGCCCCGGTTTTGATTTTAGCATCATAGACTTGAAATAATGTTAAAATATTAGCGTAAGAATAGGGTTGGCTGTTCACAGTTTATTCCAATCAACTTCAACAGTATTTATAAATATCATTAAATTTATTCTTTTTTCAAACTTCTAATTAAGATTTGACAAAGCGAATACAAAATGGAAAATTTCCTATTCTACTAAAGTACCCTAAAATGGAAGAGGATAGTAAACCAATGGTCCAAAATAATTGAGTATGAAATCAAAATGTTGACATCAAATTCAATTGTAAGGTTTGAGGTTTATTTCAACTCATTGAATTATATCCTTGACAATGCTCGAAAATATAACACATCATAAAATTAATGCACTTTACCTTGATAAAATATTATGACATTAGTCCGACGTAAGGCAACTGAATACTTTTAAGTCAGATGATCAGCTTCCCTTGTGAAAAATAGGCCTCCAAACGTGTAGAAATTTTTGGATCCGACCCGAATGATGTGTAGAGTCAACACGTCTTCCTAAAATTCACCAGACCGGACCCAAATTGTTCTTTCGATCGTGAAGAAAGAATTACTAATTTCAAGAATATTTTATATGCTTAAGATCAATTGGAAAACTAAAACTAACAAAATGAATTTATTAAAATGGTAGAACGTAACATATTAGTAAGAAAACAAACATCTGCAGATTATAAACTGATAATTTATGAAACTAGCTGCCCCCAAATAGATGCCGCTTTCTTACCATGACAAAAGTTTGACAGTACAGGATAAAAGCTGAAAATTTTGTTTTATGTAGTTCTTAAGGCTTGTTTGGATAAATTTCAATGGAGATTAGACTTGCAGTGATTCAATTATTCACATTTATGTCTCTCTGTGATGTTAAGTATTGATGTGCCTTTTTTCACTGCAACGAATTTCATTATAACAAGTTTATGGCATTGATATTTTATGAAGACTATTGCTGCCATGCTTAGATTGAAATTAAGCATAGTGTGAACCTGTGCAAGCTTATCATTAGCTACAGGAACCCAGCTACCTAATTAACCATCACAAGCATAATTTACTGATGGAATAAAGACTACTCTGATTGTTTGCAAACTTACTTCCTGCATGAGTCAGAAAGTGGACGTCCATCATCTAATCTGATCAGTGACAATATTCAATGAGTGCAGTGCAGCATTGATAATGAGCCAATGCAATAATTTGTACAAGAACACTCTATCTGCTGTCAGTGGTGGAATATTGGAAAAATTCTCCTTGCTTTTGAAAAAGCAATGATATATTTTAAATTCTAATTCTTTTATCAGACTACATAAATTAAATTTGGATGAGTTTCAGTTCCAAAAACCAGTAAAATTTTGTATGTTGAGATGCAGCATCTTTAAAAGCAATTTGCAATTTATTATTTGTATGAGGAGTAAATTTGTTCGACCAAACATTAAGGTAACAGATTAGAGAGAAAGAGAGAGAAAGAGAGAGAGAGAGGGAGAGAGTGTGAGAAATGCAGTTGATTATATAGTCAACTACAATAAATAATGTTAAACTTTGTACTTCATTTGAAACTGTTCAACAGGTTGGGTGTCACTTTCACTTGCTCTGTTTTTAAAGTAATGAATTGATCAGAATTATTATTATGCTTTGAGCTTTACCATTGTCTAGAGTACAAGCATTTGCTTTAACTGGCAGCCTCTTAGTGTTAATGCTTTCCAACTCCAATACCCTCAAGTGTTGAGGCTTGAACTTAATATCTATAGCCAATTTAAATTCTATGATCTTATCAGCTAATTGTTCAAATCTTGAATAAATAAAACAAACAAATACATTATATTTTTGGACCAAAAAATGTGTTATTTCCTCAAAACTTCACAGTTTCTGCAATACTGTTTTCCATTAAATTTTGTGTACTTTAGCTCATATGTTACATATTAACAAGACATTTTTTAACTGTCTATCACATCCAGCACCTTCCATGACCAATGTTATTTAGAGCATAATAACAAAAGCAAATAATAATTATAAATTATTTATAGAAAAGCCATCATTAATAAGCATATTAGTAGTAAAGGAGACTTAAAGCCCTTGCCATTTTTTCCTGATTGGTCAGGAGGCCAATGCAAGCCTGTTACACTCTGACTAATGGCATATGTTAGGTCTTAGATATTGACAGGGATTGTAGTGACAAATTGCTTAGCCATTCTGTGTTGACTGACAGTGGTTCACAAACATGTACTTTACTAGTTTCTATGGTTTTGTGATAATTACAGAGGACCAATTTAGTTTGCATTTTTTTATTTTACATGTGCACATTTTTCTATTTTTCCTGTTATGCATGATATTATTTGTCAAGTAATTGAGGCATTATATCAGATTTGCTGACTAATACATTGTTGAATAATGGAAAAATTCAAAGTCATATTACATTAATTTTCCTTTACATAAAAAATTCCATGTATTTCTAGTGCTTAATCTATGTATACAATTGCTGTAATTTAATTTGTTGTTCACTAATATCTCTAAAATGCAAGACTTAAACATTTCATACATATCAAATATAGACTTGAATGATAAATGTAAACCTGTTTTCTGAAAAATTTAAAATGGTTTATGTAAAAGGACACAATTTCATTTTCTAAAAAATTATACATGCAATGCTATTAGTTAGACATATACACATACATGCTTTCTTTATACACTGTTATTACACATTTGTGGAATTTACATGGTGGTCTTCTTTTGCATTACTCCACTTTTACATTTCTCTTAGTTTATGTTGACTTTCTGGGTTTATATGTTTGTACACTTTTACATCTTTTTCTGTTTATTTGATTAATGGCTTTTACTTGCTTCTAGATATTATGGGGTTTTTCAAATTTTTCCCAATTATGTGGTTGGAGAACACATTATCCAGATAATTCACCACATTAAATGGTCTACTCAAATAACGTGTCCATGCTGAATTTGTCTTTCTAAATACATAAATGCTTGTAAATTGGTAATAAACAAAGTTTGTAAATAGTGTATTATTCATACACAAAAAATACAGGTGCATGGTATTTAGAAGATAGATTGCTAAGAATTTTGAGATGCAAGCAGCATTTATTAATGTAAATAATTCAAAACAAGGTGTAAAATATCACACAGCATAAATTCATTTAAAGCTGAAGTGTGAAAAACATGCTTGGTTAAACATGAAATACTGTAATATACATAACTGATGAAAACAAAAAATTTAAAATTATGTTATTTGTGTGAAGATGCATTTGAAATCATCAGCCCAGACTACCTTGCTTTTTTAATGTTTGAGCCACAAAATTGATCATTCATGAATTTAGTAAATATTTTTTATGCTATGCAAAGTATCAGCTGTTTCTGGCTAGCATTTAATTGCCACAAACTGTGTGATGAGATTAATAATCAATTATTAAGGTGAAACATTTTCATCAAATCCATAGCTGCCATCCCTCACTGGCAAAAGAATTAAAGAGGTAGGATAACTAAGAAATTTTTAAGACAAGTACAAATAATAATGTTTCCCAACAAACTGGAAATAAATGTGTATAAATTTGTTTCAGCCAATTGCTAGTTAAAAGATAGAAACTTTACGCACATGCACACTTAAACAAGATACTATGCTTAGCAAAAATCAGTGTGTATAATTTAGTTTCTTAAAAAATAAAAAAGTAAATATGTTGGGGTTAAAGATTTGGTAAAATACAACTGCAGGGGAGCAAAAAATATTAAACCATATAAAATTATAACAAAATATAAGCCAAATTGCTACGAATTTTGTGAAAATTATGAAATAATAATTTATTGGTCAATATAGTGAAAAACATATCCAATAAAGTTGCTTAACCATGGTATAAACTCTACTATGATTTGAAAATTTAAGCAATATTCAAATTAGTACATGTGATGAAAGCAAAGATATTAAATTCAAGGATCAAAAGAATAACAATGTTTTTATGTGTAGATATATTTGAGATCTAAACCACACCCTCAGCTTTACATGTAGAAATATTTTGAGATTGATGTCAATATAAAGTATCAGCTGGAACAATTTAGATCACATGTTTCCACCTCCTCATTTTCATTTAAATTGTTGACTATGACTCCATGGAAATACATGAAATCAACCTGTCAAATTAACATTGATTTAATGCCATGTTACACAAGATAACAAGAAACAAGAAATAAAAAAACACATAAGATCACTTAAGGATTATATAACTTCAATTATTGATTGAAAATAGTAAGCTTAATAAGTGTTAAGTGAATAACTTCACCCAAGCATTGCTAAACAAATCTGAGTCTGGAATAAAACACAAATTTAAATGCATATTCAGTAAAAATACACTGATAAGAGTACCTACATAATAAAGCAGTGTGAACTCAAAGCATCCATTTTGACTGAGCTTTCATTATAATATAATAGAATAATTGTGATTTTGATCTGTTCTTTAACATGTTATAATGAAATAGGTTTTCTATTACAAAGTTACATCAATTCATCATGTAAAAACCAATTAAGAAATGAATAATTGAAACAGGGCTATTTTTGGATAGACTTGATTCATTATATAGAAAAAACGACTTTAAAAAATACAATTTTATTTCATTATTTATTTGATGAATATTTTTTTCATAATTTTTTTTTATTTTTCATTAATACATTGCTCCATTTTCTTCCTTTGTCCATGTTTAGAAATTATAATCTCTATGGAAAAAAGAACATTGCATTTTTGACCAAAGTATATTCACATAGCATTCACTTAAAGTAGTAGTAGTTGTACACATTTCTTTAATTTCATTAAGAAATAGACTATGTCAGCCAATGATACATTCTATTTGATCTGATATTAGAAATAATTAAACAAAGTTAGTATACTAATCATTTATTGAAATATAACAAGATTTAAATTGTTGAATAAATTCAACAATCACCATCCAATCTCTGTAAAATTGAATCATGTTTTTTTTTAATTAGAGAATTTACTTCTTTTCCTTTTAAATTATCACATGTTGTAAAAATTTAAACAAATGCTACTAAATTATGTCAATTTATCTATACTATAACCTTTTAAGCTAACAAAAATATTGAGCAATAATTTAACTTAAATAATTAAGATAGAATTGCACAGTTTACAAAAGAACTAAATTCATTAATGTTGAAATTAAAATAGATAATTGATGTAGTTATACCACATTATCCCATTGCTTATTAATACTTGTAATATGTTGTTATATTCTTCTTGCATGTGTTCCAGTACCCTCCTCACAGGTAATTGTATCAGTTCACTTGTAGTCATTATGATCTTATGGGTTTCACCAACTGCCTTCTCCATGCTTTTCTCTCTGAAGTTGAATATTCATGAATGTTTCTTCAAGGGGCTTTGTAGCTGTTTGATTTGACTATCTGATAGATGCTCATATTCCTCATCATGTATCTCTGGGATCTCCCCTTCTTAATTTGTCTTTTCTGCTGTGACTGTATTTATGTATTTTATCATGTTTTACTGTTCCACTTTAATTGTTAAGCTGACTATTGTTTTTTTGTCACCTTTCAGGTTCACCACTCTGTATATGCAGTTTATTATTGGGATCCTTCCAATGCTGTTCTTCACTATACACACTATTCTGGTTTTTATTTCAATTTGATCATATATAATTATTTCACTATCATTAATGTTTTCAGTTTCAATCACATATTATTGCTATTGGATTAGAAGGAGGTGCAAGTTTTAAATGGATTGCTGTCTCATGCTTGATTTCATTAGATGTTGATATTATCTCTTCTTGAATCTGGATAGTTTGATTGCCAAAATTGATTAAGCCCTTTTGTTTTTTAAGAAGTCACTCCCCAGTATTAATTCATATGGCAGGGAGCTCCTCTGATTGTCCACTGCTGTTAGCATGTGTTCAAATATTGTGTCAGCTATTTTTAAGTTTACATCCTCTTGACTCCTTTCATGTCCATATAGTCTCCTGAGGCATTGATTAGTTGATGCTTAGCTTTTCCCATTGCTTCTTATTGGTATCCCAATTTGTTTGTGCACTAGTCTGTGATCACTGATATCACAGCACCTGTGTTTACCAAGACTTTTAGTATTGCTCCATTTATTGTGACAGGTATCACATTGGCTTGTAACAGGTTCACTACAACTAAGACAGGTGCACAATTTGTAGAAGGCAGTGCTCCTTTTTGTTTGACAATTCCTCTTCTGTATCAATTTCAACATATTCTTTGACTTCTTCTAGCTCAGAGAGGTTGTCTTCATTGTAGAATGCTTCACCATTGTGGATGACATTGATTAATTTTCCACAATCCCTTTCAATATGTTCTTTCAAACCACATTTGTGGTAATGAGTATCTGTTTTCTTAATGGCTTTTATTGCCCTATCTTTGGTCTTCACCTTATTTATGTCTGGTGTTGGTTTTTTCTCCAGCTCAGTTTTTTCTTCTGTTATCTCTGTTTTTATGAATGTTTGTTTGGCTGTTGTTCTCAGTGTTCTTGCAGCAGCCTTTTTCTTAATCATGTTGTTGTTTTCCAAGGTGATGCTCAGCAGCAGTGCCTTACTAATTAATATTTCCAGTGAGGTTTCTGCATCTCTTTTTAACTCAAATGATCTTTGCAGGTTGTATGGTGATCCCTTACAGATGTGGGAAAAGAGGTCACATTTGTTGTATGAATTTCCTCTTGACCTGAGTTTCAGCATCTGTTCTACTTGCTGCATGTATGCTCTGAGATCATTGAATTTGACACTTTGTAACTTTTTCAGTATCATCTTATACTGACTTTTAAAACTTTCTCCTCAACTGCATGACTTGAAGTCTCCAATTAACAATTCATAGTTGTTTTTTACTGCATTATCTAGCATTAAGTAGTGTTGGTAAGCTGCTCTGTCAAGATACAAAGGAAATCTCACTGTTACTGTTTCCTGGCTGATGTGTTGCTTTTGCATGTTCAATTCAAATATCAACACCCATTCATTAAAGTTGGGTGCAAAAGTGTTTATTCAACCTGTAAATTTTGTTAGGGTTGCTTTACTTGGTGCCAAATCATGATGTCTAATTCAGCTCAATATTGATTCTGCAAAAGTGTGGTCTCTCTTCTGTCTTTATTATCAGTTGCAATTTTTGCCAATTAATTCACTTAATTTCTCTAGCCACTCTGATTCTTCCTTGTCCATTTCCAACTGATCATAACTGCATTTGGATCTTTGTTTGAGTGCCCCTTCTAGCTGGGCCTCTGGTTCATCATGCATTGTTTGATTTATAGTTGTGATTAGTGGCTTCTCATCACTGTATTTCCTCTGTACTTCTTCTTGTCACTGCTCCTCTTCTAGTTTTGTTAGTTGGATTTTGTCCTTGAAAAGTTCATTCTCTTGGATTAGCATATCTGTTTTATTTTTTGCATCTCTTACTTCTCTTTCATTAGCTGTTCTTCTGTTATTTTCTGGTTTTTGTAACATTTACACCATTCACATATCTCCTCATTTTTTGCTTCAAGTTCTTGTCTGTGTTGCTCTTGTAAATGTTCAATTTGTTTCTGGACAGATTCATTGTGATTTGTTAAGGTTTGTTGCATTTCAAATCTTATTTGTGACTTTATTAATTCATGCTCACTTTCAAATTGGGCCTTAAGCAAAGATATTTCAACTTGCAGTCTTTTTTCAGTATCTCACAGTTCTCCTATATCTATTGATGTTAGTGATACTACTGGTGATAGTGTGGGGTCTCTGAGATGTGAGTATGACTTCCTCTGGTGATTGTGCCATCAGTTCTGGGGTTGGTAATTCACATGAGGCTCCATTGTTGTATTGAGGTGGCACTGATAGCAGGCATTTTTTTGGTGGGGTTTGTGATGCTGGGGTTTTACACTTCTGGTTCCTTAAGACTTTGCTTTGGCATTGACCATGTTTCCTTTCCTTTGGCAGTGGTGACTCTTTGTCTGACTTCTATTTAAGGTGCCTTCTTGTCTTGATTGCATTTTACAGAATATGGTAATGCCTTTACACTCACATTACATATGACTGGGGAATCCCTGTTTCCCTGTATGCTTCTTTGTTGTTGATAACAGGAATGCCTTTACTTTCACATTCCCCTCAACTAAGGAATCTATACATTTATTCTTTGTCATCACCATTTTATTGAGAAAATTGTATCCATTCTCCTGTGATCATAGCATTTTTCCAATGCTTCTATACTCTCAATGTTGTTTTACTATTTCCATTATAGTTAGCTTTGATTAACAGTAACTGTTTCAACCTTTCTATTCTTCAGTAGTAGTGATATCTAAACTGTTAATATTCCATGCATATTACTGAATATACTATAATGTATCTGCAAGCAATGCTAGTTACTGACATGAATGTTTTTAGGTTCCTCAAGTGATACTGAGTTAAATAGTGCAGTATTAGCAGATGATATTGTGATTAATCTACTTAACATTGTACATGGAATTATATAACATTGTAATTCAAGTGAGATTGCATTGTGCTACAATTGCAATGTAAATGAATAGCAAATGAAACTTTTCCCTTTTGTCATTTAAAACTAACCTGAGAAATGCACAATGGATAATTAATTCCTTCTTTGATGTTGTTAATACAAATAGCTTTTCATCAAACAATAGGGCATCAGAGTAACAATCATTTATATAATTACATAATATCTAAGTTGCTCTTAAATTCCACTTCTGGACACAATTAATAAATTAATTATCTCCTTGGCATTTGAAAGTCAATTTAAATACTTAAATGTTAAGATGTTATTCATTGCAAATCACTAATTAATTAAATTAAAATAATTATCAAAGGATCTTATTAGGCACTGTAAATTTCCATCATCTAAATCATCTACACCATTGCTGCATAGAAATTTAGCTAATTACATTCATTAGATAATATGAATTAGTAAGTGTAACCAAATGGCAAATGAACTCTAGTAAAAGTTCATTGCTACTAGTCTTTATTACAATTTTAAATTTCATTATAACAATTCTTGTGAAATCCTGTACTTGCAAAAATTGACCTGTCAGTTTCCATCTCTCACTAGTATGATTGGTAGTATTCATTTCAACACTCCCTCATCAGTTTTGCAAATTTCTAAACTGTTAGATCTCTCTTAAAATATTAAGTCATTGTGATTCTCTTGCTCTGCCCTTCTGCATATAGTAAGCTGTTTTTATTCATTTTCCAGTTATATCTCTTGTAATAGGAGTTCATTTCTTTATTTAATGTAGTTTCTGGTACTTCTATTTTCTTACATATTTGTGATAGTATGTTATCAGTGTGTTGCATCTGAATTGTCTCCTCTTCCATAATTTTTTCCATAATAATGACTGGCAGTATTGCATGCCCTTTCTTGTTGACATTAATTTCTGGTAATTCCTCATATTGGTTGTTTATAAGAACTCAAATTTCACTGTTTCTCCATCTTCTCTTGGTGCACCTCTTTGATATTTGGATAATGCTGTCCAAAAATCTGCATTTGCATGTAGAATTCCTTTCCTGTGTTCTATCATAAATCTATAATCACTGAGGAATTTGATCCATTGTGAGACCATAGAGGACTTTCACCTGAGAATTTCTTCAAAAAAGACAGGCCCATGTTATCTGTTCTTACAATAAATTTCTTCCTGATGAGGAAGTGTCTAAATTTTATAATACTTTCCACCAAAGTGAGCATCTCCAATTTGGAAGCTCCTTAATTACTCTTGAGCTCTCATAATTTCCTGCTGAACCATTGCATTGGTTCCTCTCAATTGTTCTTAATCTGTGCCAGGCAGGCTCTGATGGTGACCTTACTTGCATCACAGTATTAATGTTTTCAAATAGTCTGGCATGTTCAGTGATTGAGTTTTAGATAGTTCCTTTTTTATCTGTTCTAGCTCCTCCTGCTTCTTCCTCATCCATACAAAAGGCATGTTATTCCTAAGGAGGTTCATAATTTTCACTGTTTTCTCTGCTATTTTCAGGATGAATGTCTTATAGTAACTAAAGAAACCCTTTATTCATTGTAGGTCCTTTCTGCATTCTGGTTTGGTAATATCCTTTACCATCTGTCTTGCATCTTCCTTCATTTTAATTGTGCCATATTGGATTTCTCTGCCCAGGAATGTTATCTTCATTCTCAAATCTCACACTTATTGCCATTCAATCTTAATTAAGCATTCTTTAGTATTGTCAAAGTTCTATTCAATTTTTCAATGTGTTCCTTTATGGTTTTACTGGCTATCAGAATGTTGTTGATGTATGCAGACAAATCTTTCACTGTTTGATGGTGTCCATTTCTTAGCACCTTTGTAATATAACTCATAAATGTTGCTGTTGTGTTGCATAATTTGAAAGCCATATAGACCCACTCATACAATAAATAGGGTAATATGAATGCCATTTTTCAATATCATTGAGCTCTATCAGCACCTGCCAATAGGCATTGCATAAATTGAGGCCTGTGAATTATTTATTCTGAACTGCTTCATATAGTGTATCTTCAATGCATGGCAAAGGGTACATATCTTTCTTGGTGATGCTATTTAGTTTTCAAGAGTGGATACATAGTCAGTGCTTGTTCCCTTGTTTTACAAATACTGAGGGTGTCACATACAGGCTCTGACTTGGTTGAATTTTGTTGTACTCCTCCTGCATGTATTCTGGGACTTGTCACACAGGTAAGAATATTGGATCATTTGTAGTGGTTATTATTTTGTGGGGTTTGCCCATGCTGATCTCTCCAAAGTTAAAAATCTGTGTGAGTTGCTGTAGCATTTTCCATAAGTGCTTAATTTGATCTTGCAATAAGTGTTCATACTCTTCCTAGCATATTTCTGTGATTTTTTCTTTTTCATCTGATTTTTTGTTTCCACTACCTTTTTTTGTTTCACAGCACTTCTTTGCTTAATGTTTATAATTGCTCTGAATATCATTATTTTCTCTTGCTTTAACTTTACCATTCTATTTGTGCAATTCATTATGGGGACTCTTCCCATGCCATTTTTTATTATGCATTAAGTTTGCTGGTATCATTACTTTTCTTGTATTTAGCCCAATCTGATCATATATCATTATTTTATCATTGTGTACATCCTTGGTCTCAATTTCATGGTATTTCCATTGATTTGGCAGTAGATGCACATCTCCTTTAAGTTTGAGATGCACTACCTTATCTTGTTTGATTTTGATATTGCTTCTTCTTGTGTTTTTATTGTTTGATTTCCCAGTTGATTACACATTTATGCTTTTCTAAGAAATTGCTCCCCAGGATGAGTTCATATGGTAGCATAGTCCTTTATGTGTTGATCACCATTAATGTGTGCTCAAAGATCATATTTGCAATATTTAAAGTTCATATAGTCTATGTTGCATTTGGTATACATATAGTCTCCTGAGGCATTTATTAATCTGTGCATGACTTCCCCATTGCTTCTCTCTGGTATCCTAGTTTGCTTGTGCACTCATCCATGATTACTGATATTGTGGTGCCTGTGTTGACCAGTACTTTTATTATTGCTCTGTTTATGATTACAGGAATCATGTTGGCTTCTGACAGGTTTGCCATTGCTAATACAGGTGCACATTTTGCAGAAGATGACACTCCTTTTAGTTTGACAAGTCCATTTTCCTCAAGCATGTCAAATTTCCTCAGAGCTTTCATCTTGGCTTCTTTGGTTTTGACTTTGATTTTACCTGGCTTTGGTTTCTCTAAAGTTCTCTCTTATTTTCAGTTACCTTGGTTTTTATGGCTGTTGGTTTTATTATTGTTCTCTGTATTTTCAAAGTAGCCCTCTCTTTTATGACATTGTTATTTTCTAACATAATGCTTAGTGAAAATTCTTTACCAATTAGTGCTTCCAGGGAACCTTCTACATCACCTTTAAGTTAAAATGCTTGTCTCAGTTCATCTGGTAATCCTTTACAAATGTGTGAGAAAAGGTCATATTAGTTGTATGAATTCTCTCTTGACATTAGTTTTAGCATCTGTTCAACCTGCTGCATATATGATTCTAGATCATCCAATTTATCACTTCTAAATGTCTGTAAAATTCACTTTTATTGGCTATCTAAACACTTGCCTCCGTAGTATGATTTGAATAATAATTCATAGTGTAGAATTGTGGGGTGAGTCTAGCAACTCAAGTGGTATGAAGGTTGTGGAAGATTACTATCACTGAATGCAACCCATTCTCTAACAAAACAAATGAAGATCAGTAGTTTACCAATTTCATTATAGAAAAAGTAATTCCAAGATGGCATTTCAAGCAGCAACTAATTCACATAGCATCTTGCCAAAGCCAAGTCATTAGAATCCATCCTCACAATCCAAGGTGCTAATTGTGTGTCTCAAGTTGTAATTTCTATCTCAATAAAACAAATTTACCTCAGTGTTTATCATCTCAGCTCATGTAATAAAGATATCAAATAATGTGTAATTACCATGTATTCATGTACACCAATGGCATAATATATTTGCATTGTGTGATAGTATGTGCATGTTTGATCAATAGATGTAGTAGTTCTCTTATTTCCTATGCCTATATGTAGCCTAAAGTGACCACAATATGGGCTCACATCTGTCAGGGGGGCAATTTATCACCCCAGGCACTGTAGAGTTCCTCCCACATTATTGCTGGATCTTACAATTGCATTATTATAAATTTCATACCAAATCTAAAAAGGTTAGTAGATAATAAAATAATGAAAGAACAAATGTTATCCAGTGAGAATAAAATTTATTTGACATTTGATAACATTGAGTTCCCTATTTATTACAAGAAAAGGTAAATATTTACCATTTTACAAAAGTTAGCTTGTTTCCCTCACAAATTAAATGAGCAATTACACATAATCTATAGCTTGAGGGGACAATTACTACATTTGAAACTTAGGTTAAAAAGATCACAAATTAATAAAATCACTAAATTAAAGATACTAAATAGCACCAATTTAATGGAGAGTGCCTAAAATTGAATAAAAATATAAACAAAGGCCCTGAGTGACTCAACAATAGCTCTTCACAATGGTGTTGTCTAACATCAGATAGTGCTGGTATTCTGCTCCATCCAAATATAGGGTT
This sequence comes from Hofstenia miamia, assembly GCA_900660155.1. NCBI lineage: Eukaryota > Metazoa > Xenacoelomorpha > Acoela > Hofsteniidae > Hofstenia > Hofstenia miamia. The sequence continues at coordinate 426,317 of CABFPE010000459.1, forward strand.
AGTCTCACTGCCACTGTCTCCTGACTGATATGCTGCTCTTGCAAGCTTAATTTGAATATTTGAGAGCCACTCATTGAAATTAGGTGCAAAAGTATTTATTCATCCCATGAACTTCATCAGTGTTGCTCTGCAAGGTGCTGTGTTGTGATGTCCTGTTTTGTCAGTATTGATTCTGTAAATCTCAGTCTCTCATCTGTTTTTGTTGTAGACTGTGGTTTTCTTCTGATCATGTCATTCAGTCTCTCCAGCCATTCTGTTTCCTTGTCTTTGATCTCCAAGCAATTGTAGCTATATTTGGGTTTGCATTTACATGCCCCTTCTAACTGTAGTTCCAGTTCTTCCCATATTGTTTGATTGATAATATAGGTTTGTGGCTTATCATCATCTGAGAAATTTCCTTGTTTTTGCACTCAATCAGTCTCTTTTCTTTCCCTTCTGGGTATTGTATCATTCTCTTAATTCACACATTTGTTTATCTCTCATATCTATTTCCCTCTTGTGCAATTTCTGCATTTGTTGTATTTCCTTTGGAACAGCTTTGTTGTGCTCTGTTAATGCTGACTGTATTTAGAGTCTTATTAGTGATTTCATCACATCCTTTCCACTTTTAAATTGGGTTTTTAACAGTGATATTTCAACTTGTAATCTCTTCTCAGTATTTTGCAATTCTGTTAGATTTATTACCTCTACTGAAATGACCAGTGACACCTGAGGTGGTGATGTGGGTATAACTTTGTCCAGTGACTGATTCATGGGTTTGGAAGTTGGTAATTCTGGTGATCCTGTGGTGTCATACCTTGATGGTACTGATAGCAGGAGTTTTCCTGGGTGGGTTTTGAATTGGTGAGGTTCTTTGTTTTGAATTTTTAGCATTTTTGCTTCTAGTGTATACCATGTTTTCTAATATTAGTTGGCAGTGGTGGTGTTCTTTGACTTCAGTTTTTTGATGTCTTTTGATTCATTTTAGGGATTACAATAATGCCTTTACATTTGCATTATGCATGTTATTACTCAATCATTAACAATATTTAATACCTTAACATTCTCAACTTTGGGATCTTTTATTAAATGTGCAAACTTTCTTGCCACCAATCATTGGGGAAGTGGAATTTTAAATGGAATTTTCTCACATAACAAAGAGTTGGTCATGTGATCATTGCTTAATAGCTGTATAGAAGAATTTGCATAGGCAACAGAGCCTGTGACAGCACTGGCTTCCATTTGGTTTTGGGATAGTTATGTGATTCCAGCAAGCACAGAATGGAGTAATGAAGAAATCCATTGTACCTTTCATTCTGTTTGCTACCTATTGGGTGGAAAGGAGTGGTTCTTATGTGTGATATACTAATTTTGATGCAAAATTACTGAAATTCACTTAAAGAGAAATTGGGTCCTTAATTAAAGTGTATGCTATCAGGATAACCAGAAATAGAAAATAACTGAATGAGGCATACATTAATAGATTTAGATGTAATATCTAATAAAGTGATGAAAAAGGGAAATGTAGTATGTTCATCAATAATTGTAAAGATAAATGTGTTTTTCTCAAAATCAGATGGGATTTTGGGACCAACTAGATCAATTGAAGGCATTCAAATTTTCTTTGTCCTTTTATTCCATATAAATCATGGTTTGACAAAGCTTTGGTTGACAAGCCAACAGGCTCTACAATTTGAGAGTCCACTCTTGATGACATGGATTGAATGGAAGATTTCAGTACAAACAAAGTGCCATACTCTTGAAATTCCAGAATGAGCAAGACAATCAGGTATGTTGTATAATGCTTTACTTGGCACTATTCCTGTAATTCTGGAGAGAGTGTCTGCACCTATGTTTTCTTGTTCCTTTTTGTACAATATAGTGTATTGGTATTCAAATAGCTCAAATCTCCATCTAAAAGTTTTTCATTCTTAATTCTAGTGTTTTTCATTCTAATATATGTGATTCTCTTTTTTTCAGTTTTATTGTCCACAGGAAATGCTTTGAGAATTTATGAAAATTTTCAAAATAATTCAATAGTTCCTATTGCTAATTTATCTAATTGATGTCCGAACTTATGTCAAGGTAGAGCTAATGGTGTTTTCTGAGGCATTTGTTTCAAGAAGAAGTCTGCCTTCTGACACACCTGTAGGCCAAGCATTGCTTTGCTAAATTATTTCTTAAGATCTTCAATAAGTTTACTTACTTCAGTGCTAAGCAGGAAACATTGCAGTTTCTGAAACTCAAATAATGAGCTCACCTTTTCAAAAAATTAAATTACAAATCCACTTAGAATAGAAAGCTAGGAAACGTATTCAGCTGCCTAGAGTTTAAAGTTGTAAGGAGCTAGATAGCTTAGTAACACAGTAAGACTGTCTGGGTCAGGTTGTTTTGAGACAAAACTCACAATGTTACTGATGTAACAGAATGCAAATGGAAGGGCCTTCTTGTTAGCCTCACATTTTCTGACTATAAAAATAGTAGTGACAATTTAGTTATTAGTAATTCTATTTAGTGATTTTATTTGTACAACATTTAATATTAATCAAGTTTTATAAAAACAGGTCCAAAAATGATACAGCAAAAACATAAATTAAAAAATTAATTAAGAAAGATCTGTAAGTGATTTTTATTGTTTGTATTGTATACTGGTCAGTGTTATATTGAATTATTAAATTGTGACACAGACACTGAAAATATTATTTAAAACTTGAGGGCTGGCTTGATAATTTAATAATTTTTTGCAAAGTGTGACAGATGTTGTTTACGTTTTTATTCCCATCTAATTCCTAATAATATTTACATGTCTTGAAAAACATGGTGCTTTATGATTGTGAGAAATTATTTGATTGATGTAGGATAAACCATTCCCATTGGATAAAATACAAATGCTGTTGATGTTGTTTACCCAAGAAATAATCAGTAAAATACTCATTATTAGTTTACCAATTTGTAATAGGGAAGAAATGTTCTGTTGGTGGATGATACTATCAGAAATAAGTCCATTGTAACGTTAAACAAAAGAATTTCAAATTACAATTTTCCAAAACCCTGAAAAATGTCGTAGATGGCTAAATGCGCTTCCAAATATCATTGATTGCAAAAACTTAACAATCAACATGGGCGTTTGCCGAAAGCACTGGCCTGACAATGCTATTTTTAAAAGAAGTGGAGTTCCTGCAAACCCTCCTTCTGTTTTTCCCAACGTGCCACCTTCCATTATTCCTACTCCAGCTGCAAATGTTCGCAGTACTGCCAAATCTTCAAGTGCGTCAAGAAATTCACAGCCAGATGAGATTAACACTTTTTTGGATTTAGACGTTATGAAAGCCAAAGAGTTTGAAGAGGAATTAAAAAAACGTGTTCCTGACAACATATTTCTTTCCGTTTCTCAAAGTGACAATTTTTTTGTGATAACAAGCATCCATCATGATGGTCCTATATTTGACTGGATAATTTTTCTCAAACGAAATACAGTAAAATCCTTATAAAATCTTCATTCAAGTAATGCACCAAATTTTTTGTTTATTTATAGAATCTATACATGCATGTCACGCGAACACTAGATTTTAACTTATTTAACCGAAACAATTAAGCAAAATATCATTTATATTTGTAAGGATTTTATTGTCCTTTGCAGACATCTTCACAGTCAGAAGAAATTTCTTTCAATTATGAATCTTTTTCCAAATTGACCAGTGTCAAACATCCTGCTATTGGATCTATAAAATTTTGGATTCAACTTACCGAACTTATACATTATGTTTCGTCTGACTTCTGTATTACAAATATCAGTGAAGATGTGCATAATAAGTCATGCTTCCTATCAAACAACATTCACCTCTTGAATAAACAAAGAAATGGTCGTATATATATAGCATGGATGATTTTTTGACTGCTTTTATGTGGGTATTCTGTCTCCAGATCATTGTATGCTAAACTTTGACAAAAGCTTCTGTTACAATCAGTGCATACCTTAGTTGGGCAACTATATATGTTGTATGAAATAATTATATAATTATTGCTCTGATTCATATATGCATATAATTCGCGTAAGTATAACCTATTAGTGTATCATTTAGCTCTTGCATTTTTCAACATTCATTAAAACAGCATCAGTGTATAATTATATGCAGGCAATTTATAATTGCCCAACTTAGGTGCGCACCTTGCAACGAATAACGTTGGTTTACAAATCTACAGAAGAAAACGACTTTTTTATTTCATTTTTTCTAAATTACCCCAGGGATCAAAAAACAGTTTGTTAACTATTGATAAAATTTATATTAATGTAGAATCAGTGGCTGGTAGGACTTAGCTAGAAACTCGATTGACTCTGCAGAAGGTTTAGGTAGTGTTCAGTACAGCCATGATTCCAAGAAACAGTTTAGATTAGAACTTATAACATATAGATCTAACATTGGTAATTCATCCAAGTAACAGAACTACTTTTAGGTAAGAACCAAGATGACCAATTCCTATGGCTTCCAGCCGAAGCGGAACTTCCAGAAGTAAAGTGCTTAACCTATTGACTGGTGCTACCCTATCTGTCTCACTTGTTTAATTTCTATCTCACTTCAAAAATACAAACTCTCATTTTCATTGTTATCTCTCAGCTCACTATTAAATAATCTGTAATTGCCAGATATTCGTGCTAGCCAACGGCATGGTATCATCACAGTGTAAGGTTTTATAAGTGCATGTACGTGTTGAAATACGAACGAGAGATTTATTATTTCCTTATACGTAACTGTATACATAACTTAATGAACCACAATTCGGACTGGGTAGTCAAAAGACCCCCAGAAGCAACGTGTCGCCCCGTGCTGGTGAAAGCACTCCCGAATTGTCGCCGACTTAAGCAATAAGTTTCATTTAAAGTAATAAATAAATAAGAAATACAACGGTAAAGACGGTAGTTAAGAGTAGACAAAGTCTATTGAACATTCGCTACAGTGTCCTCAGTTTATATACAAAAAGATTCAGTTTTACCTGCCTTTGTTTACAATAATTGATATTCAACGTAGTTTAACATGTTTGCAATAATTTTCCCTCGTAAATTAAATTTGAGCAAAACAAAAGCACCGACGAGGGGACACAAAACTGATAGCAACAAAACTAATCTCGAAATGGAACGTCATGGTGACGTCAGAATACAATGGATTTAGATCGAAATAAAAAGATATAAACAGCACTAAATTCCCTGAGCGACTCTACATTAAGACATCATTGGTGTACAGAGGAGGCAGCATCTTTGGTCAAGCTTTTGGACAATGTTAACAAATTAGCTCACACAATACTCACAATAATGGTCAAGCCTTTCTTTTCCAATTCATGTTGTCATAATTTCATTGTATCATCTTTTTTTCAACAAGATGATCTTGAAAGTCACTTTGGCTATTTTCGACAGTCTTCGGGTGGCAAGATGACATTACAAACGCAGATGTAATGTTTACTCATAACATAGATAGAGCTAAACTGCTTTTGGAGTTAGGGGAGCATTTTAGTTGGTCTGACAGTGTTCATTCTTGCATTTAATGTACTCTTCAATTTCTTGATGATGTTAATATATTAGATAATTTAATGAACTACGTCAGTGAAATTTGCTCAGATGAAAAGAGGTGTCTCTATTACATTTGTGGATATGTTGCATCAACAGAAATACTGGTTTTGTCACATGAACATCTGTCTGAACCCAATGCCTTTTTTACTAATTTAAAACAAGGAGGATTACACCATCCGTCACATGATTTTGTGGAATACGTGTTCTGCTGCTACTCTTACTTTACCAAATCTAAAACGAAATATTGCCAAAATCATTTATATAATTTTCTTCAAGAAATTGGTGATGTTGTTCAGTTTAGGTCTACACCAAAATCTGTACTTATGAAGTTGGTTAATATTTTTCTTAAAGGACTATCGGTTTTGAATAAGGCACAGCAAAGTAATGCTAGAAAGTTAACCAAATTTGCATAATCAATTTAAATTTTGTAAAATGAATATAATCTTTAATGCTTTTTAATCAAGGCGTAATTTACCTGTTATCTTACATATAACATTTGATTTTCATTTATAAAATAATGATGTCGCATTACAATACTGATGTAGCTATTAGATATATATAGTGATTTTATAATTTTAAAAACATCTAAATGCTATAAATTTCATTATGTATGAAAAATATCATTTTGGCATGAAAATACAAAATATTGAGCCAGCCCTCAAGTTTTAAGTGAGATTTTCAGTATCATGTCATGTTATTATGTACTCCTTGGTCACTACCAATAGCTTTTACTCAAGTTCAGTCATTTGTTAACTTTATTTAATTAATTAGAATTTTTGCATAATGACACTTAGCTAAATTTCTACATGGCAATGGTGGTGGTAATGAAGTTGCTGATTAAAGTAGTTGGTGCCTAATAACTTCAATTGATATATTTATTACCTAATTAATTGTTAAAAAGTTGCTGCCTATTTTAAAGAAGTGTGATTCTCAAAGCCTTAACTAAAGTGGATTTACTGGCTAAATATTATTGTAGAATCAGTGGGTTGAATCTTGAGAGAACTTTGCCAGAGCACTTAGTCTCAAAGCAGAAGGTTGCTGAGGTGAACATATACTAGAGCAACAGTGATTCTAGTCAACAAGAAAACATGGTTAAACTATTTCTCTATTTACAGATGCTTAGGTGTCTTATATACAATGCATATTTACAATATCTACAAGCATGAAAACAACTAGTCAACATGAAAACACTTGATCTGGCCAATAAATAACAACAACTACCAACTGATGTTACATGCTGCCCCAGGCCAACTCTGCAAATTTTTTGTTGTGTACCCAATGGCTGAGGATCTGGCCCAAATGTATCAATTTGACCACTCTTCATTCAAACATGCAATACTAGGTGTAGTCATGGCTAACTCACATTGGTTGAGATCATATTATGACAAGGCATCAGATTGAACCCACAAAACCAGGCCCATGTTCTGAATGACACATCCCATACACCAATTGTGGCCAGCAATGACTTTGAACTACAAATAAAATGAAATTCTTCATGACTTGACACACATTCAGGATCATGTCAGGGGCACCATTTAGAATCACTGAGTTGAATCTAGAGAGAACTTTGCCAGAAGAATTAGTGTCAAAGCAGAAGGTCACAGAGCTGAACATATACTAGAGCAACAGTGATTCTAGTAAACAAGAGAACATGGTTAAACTATTTCTCTATTTACAGATGCTTGGGTGTCTTATATACAATGCATATTTACAATATTTACAAACATGAAAACAACTAGTCAACATGAAAAGCCCATGATCTTGCTGATAAATAACAACAACTACTGACTGATGTTACATTATATGTTAATAATTCAATCAATATTGACATTAGTTGTTATTTACTAAAGGTGTTAAAGGCATAATAATTCAATTGATTTGTATCTCCAATGCTCAATATGTTCAAAGGAGGAACTTGTTTTCACTGATGTTTGAAGGAGAGAGATGCAGTTATAAGTTAATTAAGTATTGCATTATAAATAACTGGTTAATTAGTAAACTAGAAATAATGGTTAAATTATTCTCTATTCATTGGAATTGTTATTACAAATATATTAGTTCAATATACAATGGAATAAATTTTTTGTGGCTAATTCCACAACATAACTGCAGGTTACACTGAGAGTTGTATGAGAGTGACTCATGGGCTAATAGGATATTGGTTCAGAATAAGCTCATTACTAATACTTATGGACATATTACAGATATATTCAGTATTACATGTAGGGACTAAAGATTTAGGAGCTAATAACACTGAAAATGTATTGCTGAAACAATTACTATCAATGATACTGGATAATAATGGAAATACAAATGTCTATTGTTTAGAGTATTGGGTTTCACACTGAACATTGACACTGACTTCAGTTTGAACCAGCATTTTGCTAGGTCAAGAATCAGACCTGTTGCTTAGTTGCATCAAGAAAATGTTTTAAGTTAACATCATGTTCTTCTATTGTAATTCCTCCAATTACATAACATCATTGAGATAGGGTTCAGTCCCAGACAAATCATTGCATTCAATAAATTCCCTATGATTCTCTGAAATGCTGGGACAGTATTAGTGGCCCCAAATGGTAATCTAGTAAATTGGTAGAGATTACCAAATGCTTCAAAGGGTATATGAATTTTATCATTGTTTTTCAATTGTACTTGATGATTTGCTGACTTCAAATCAAGTTTGCTGAAGTATTTATAAGAAGTTGCTCTTCCAATAGGCAACTCATGCTGGGGAACAGGTAGGGATCTAGACTACTAAATCTGCTGAGTTTTTGAGAAATCTACAACCATTTAGTCTTAATGTCCATGTGCATGGTGAACAAAGGTTTGTGCTCACCAAGGTGATGTTGACATTTCTATGATACTTTCTTAGAAGATGATCAGTTTCCACCTTAATAAAATTGCTATCCACTAGTCAACACCTCTTTGACTTAGTAACAATTAGAATAACTTGGTATATGTCAGATGAAAAATTCTGGAAGCTCAGTTACTATGTTGGAACATGCTGCAGTAATCTTTAATTTACCAAGATTACCACCAAGATTCAACATGACTGATTTATGCTGTGAGAGTATATCATGACCTATAAAACAGTCACAAATGAGATCTGCAATCACAGAAAATTCACCAGTGTAATTGAAACCTTCAATCCTATATAAAGTTCTGCACATACCAAGAACTGATAATTTTTTACCACTTGCTTGCCAAATAGATGATTTCTTTGGAAAAATTTTAAGATTTAAACATTTACAGGCTAACTCTTTGATAAAAGAATTTGTTGATCCTTAGTTGATTAAGACATGAACTCTGTTGTTGCCCACTATTAACACATCTTTATATATAATTTGAGTACTACCAGTCTTTGGTACCCTACTCACATTTCCTCTCCTTCTGAGTTGATCAACACAACTACTGACCTACAAGCCACTGTCCAATGACCTTTCCTTTTACATTATATTTTGTATGAAATGAGATAGAGCAATCAGTAGACATTTGTACTGCACTGGCTAAGGATATAAATTTATCCAATGAGGCTTCTGTGTCAGAAAGTTCTAAGAGCCTAGCTCTTATCATATCATTTTTAACACAGAGACAAGACCATCACAGAGAAGCATATCCATATGCCTCCTTACAGCTAATATTTTACATTCAATGTCTTCAACCAACAGTTGTAGACTGTTCATGAACTCAGAAATGGATTCCTCTTCTTTCAGCTTAGAAAACAGCACATGATGGTGATAGAATATTAGTCTAAAGGGTTTCTTGAATTTGGAATTGCTTCTTCAAAGGCAGTTGCATTTTATAATATTGCAAAAAGATTGGAATTATCATAAGGGCAAAAATTGAGTTTATGCATGTCTTCCCCAATTTCATTAATAAATAGCTACCAACAAAGCATTGTTTCCACCAGTTCCACTGCTCATGACTTGGGTTGGATGGTAATTCAGACAGACAAAATTTCATTTGCTTCTAGAACAAAATTATTGTGTTTTAGAAAACAAGCTGGCAATAAAGCATTTATTCTAGAAGATCTAAAAGTAACAAAATATTATAAGTAAGAACTTTTCAAAGCAACCTGTAATCTAAGTATTAAATGCATAAATATTATCATCATAACATAAAGACAATTGATTTTTTATTATATTTTCAATTGATTTTCAATGTAGTTCAATTTTTCAGCAATATTTGCTCATAAAAATTTTGCAAATGTAATTGAATTCAGTTTTCTAAAAACTTGTTCCCTAAAATATTAGCTCAAGAAACAGCTTAATTTTCCTCATATCTTTTATCACTATTTTAATCTCCAATTTGTTTTCACTTGTTGCTCAACTATGATTATATTAAGTAAATCCAACTGAACCTTTTTATACATTGGTATATGTTTTGCAATAAATTTATTGAAATATAATAAATTGCACTAAATTTAGAAAGTTCATTATTGTTAGCCAGTATTTTCGAAAATTTCTGAATGTCAAAAATTTTAACTCAAATGAGTCGACAAAATTCAATCAGTAAAACTCAATAGGGAATACATTAATGCTCAAACGTGAACTCACTTTTAATGTCAATTGAAAACCTTTATAAAAATTAATTACCTTAAATTAACATTAACCAGCAAATAAATATGTTTTACACAAAATCACAAAACATAAAAATACGCACAGAGCTACTCAACTGGAAAGATTGATCTACGTCATTTATGTTTTAAATATTGTATTTGTAATTTTTGTTTTTGACAAATTGTTCATTAGTAAAAACCTTCAGTTTTAAAATAGAATTTGAATTTGTTTTTGTCATCGTTAGGTGGAAAAGAACGTAAATGAAAAGGTAATTCTGATAACAGTTAGTTGATGCTTAGTGTCATTGAATAATATGTGATTATGTATTATGTCGGAAAAAGATTTAATGTAACTTAGATATCAATATTTTTGATATTCGTAAACGTTTTCAAATTCGTTAAATTAATCAGATTTAAATTTTTAACTTCCCAAGCTCTTAAGCGTTCTCAAACCTCTAATGTACACATCCGCCCTATTTTGGAAATTTTTAATTAATACCCTCTTCTTGAACCGTTTCTGTCTCTGAAGTTTCTATTTAGGTTTTGGAATTTTTTACTCTAATTGCTTAGGAATAGTGTGTTCGTAGTTCTCACATTGTAAGCTTTTCGCGACTTAGGCCTGAAACACACGATGATTATTTCCGAGCGGAATTCCTGAAATAATTGGTTGTAAATAAACATAATTTGCAAACAAACAATGATTGTTTGGACGCTTATTTTTCTGCGTAATGTCCTTATTAACTGTAACTGCACTCTCTATTACATTAATTTCTGATATGCAGGAGTGCTGCCCAGATTATGGAAAACGAAATCATTAAAATCGGTAAACGTATATGGATTAATCCACTTCCATTAACACGCACATTTGAGGGAGATGTATCCCGAGGAATTTAGGCAATATATGCGTATTACATGAGAAGTTTCGAATCTTTTAAAAAATGTAAAGAATCATAAAATTTCCAGTAGCAATATTGTTGCTCTTCCCCACTGCCACTACTAGCACTATTTCCTTTTAAAGCATCGCTCTTACGAGCAAATAATGCCACTTCTGTAACTCGTCACTAGATATATATTTAAAATTCAGAATTGTTCGACCACCCATACTTTTTTCTCGATACATGCAGTAAATTTTTTCATAATTTTTTATCCAATTTAGTGTAGCTTTCAGTAAAAGCCAGTATAATGCCAAAAATATTCTGAGGAGATTTGGTGGTATCGCTGAATGTTCATAAATGTATTTCTCCAGTTGAGAAGCTCAATATTCAGATGAATAATATTAGTGCAACTGGATTTGCCATTCAACTACATATGCATTGTCTTTTGACTTTTTTTCAGACATAATCAGGAGTGATTTTATTGAAACAATTAATGGAGTAAAATCATAATTTAATGTGTCATGCTGATTTCAATAATGCAGACATTGGTAAAGTGCTTCATTGCGAATTCAATAGTGCATACACACGTTTTCACAAATTCCTCATAATTTCATTTGTTAATTTGAATATTGAAAATTGCTGTTTGAATGTTTCCTTTTTTGTCATGACCAGTAAATATAGCCATCACTGTAATTACTGCTTTGGAAATGTATCTAAATCATGACAGAAAGAGCACCTAACATTGCATTGAATATGGGAACGTTAAGTTTTCTAATGTATACATTTTTCATATAAATGTTGGATGTTTGCAGCCTTGGTGACGTAGTAATATTAGCTTTCAAAAATAGGTGCTTGCTGAAACAAATTCACTAAGTGACATATACGTCGTGTACAGATGACACGCTCTTTTAAATTTGTTTGCTTTTGCTTCATCTTAAAAAATAATCCCTCTTCATTTCTTCTATTTTTAATAAGTTGTCAAGTTAATATTCCATAAAATAATTTCATTTTGGCTTTTAAAAATTCATGTACATTTTCTTATTACTATTATTCAATTTGGAGGTCGTGAGTCATAAATATATCTATTGGTGAACATGCTTTAATGTAATATTGCAAACTACAACTAAGGGGTATTTCTGTGCCTGAAGTACTAAGATTGACTGTTTTTCTTTGAAAATTCCTGATTTTTTAAATGATTTAAATTCTCTCCATACTTAACATTGATGTAGTTATAAAGTTTAGAGCCCATGTCAGCAAAATGGTTTTTATATGCGAATAGAACTCACAAGCGCATTAAGACATGCCTTGCTCAAAGTCAAATGTCCCGTCGCCAAATGGGTTTTCTTTTCAATGCAGTTATTGTATATTTTAATTACAATCTCAGCAAAGTGGGACATTATTTTTAAATATCCAATAAGGTAGTTTATCATTACCATAAGCACTTTTTTTAGAGAGTAAAAAACAGAATTTACAGAGATGTTATGAGTCCTTACTTTTTAAGAGAAATACCGAAATATGTTTGAAAGCTGAAGTGTGCAAAGGTGCTTATAGAGTTTCTAAGTTTTTATCACCTGGTAATCATTTTTGCAATATCCACCAATTCCACGGCCTTTTGATTTTTCTGAATTTGAACTTGTTCAGTCTTGAAATTCTGTATTGAAACATAATGATTACATATTGAGTCTTTTGTCATGTTTCTGTTATGAAGCATGTGTCAACACCAAAATTTGATGTGATAAATGACCAATTTTTCAATTATTTTCAAGTGTTCGCAAGTGTATGCGAAGTATGGTCAAGTTTGCTGTACATTAGTGCACATTGTGTTCGTAGATTTCATTATTAATCATAAGAATCTTGATACTCGATCGTTTCCCTCAGAAAAACATTCCAAAATACTACGTTGCTCATTTTTGTTAAGTTAGGCCATACACCTCTTCTCTACCGCCTAATGCATTGGTCCCAAGCAGACAAAAATATTTTACAATTTTTTGTCAATGAGTTACAGATACATTACAATTTTCAAAAAACTGTCAACATTTATGAGTGATCAGTCGCCACTTGCATTCATCAACAGACTCACGCAATATGATATTTTAAATTTCATTACTAATTTGTTTTTGAGAATCTTTTTGTGTCTGACAACAATGAGATTTATTGGCTGTAATTCACAACGAGAAATCACAATGGTTTTTTATATATCCTGTAAATCTCTCAGAATACAGAATGAAATTATTCTAGAAATTGCAGTCACAACCATTCATACGCTTTAAATAAATGGTGTTGATTCTCATGATTGTGAAATGCTAATGTGCGTGTTTTAGCTTTATATATAATTAAGTAAGTAGTGTTTATTCTAAAAATCAAAAACATTTACAAATAATTACTTAAACCAGTTAATAATTTACCGGTCTCTTATACACATCTATTCAGTGCAGTATGGTAAGAATTGTTCCTGTTTTCTTTTTTGTGGAGAAGCTTATTAACTTATATGTACTAGAATGTCTACTTGGGTGGTTATTTTAATGCAAAATATTCATAACATTGACTAAAAATAGTTTTTTCAGTATAAGGAAATATAGAAAATGGTGCAATTCTAAAATCATTTAATAAGAATATTAGAATCGTTTCATAATTGACGAATTCTTTTAAATTCAATCGTGTCAAGAGGTCTATAACCAATTATACTTTTAGATATTATATTTAAGACTGACTCAGCATTCAAGATTTACAAATTAATTAATTATACAAGCAGTTGTTTACGTACACTTGTAATTATCAGTTACTAATTATACTTCATCCTCCCATTTAAGGAAAACCAGCTTGTTACTTGCTTGGAGCCACAACAACTACAACTTCTTGCGATATAAGAGCCTGATCCTGTAGATTCAGGGCGATTACCATCAGCTTGACTATGATTAAATGGAGATTGACCATCAAATATATTCGTTGCTTCTGGCAAACCATAATCTGTTTCATCAGCATCATAACGTGGTTTAAATGCTTCCTTTGTTTTGCGCGAAGCTGAGTATTATGGCGATATCGCCTCCTGATTAAGTTTGAACGATAAATGATCTAGGATATGTGATTGATAAAATAAATTTGCCAATATCAGTCCATCATCTTAAGTTAACGTCATACATATCCCCACAAGAAAATCTTCAGTGTGCAACATTCTAGTATTAGGAAGACGCAAGTTGAGTGGCATTTCAATAATTTTACAGAGCGAGATATGAATCTTGTTTAGAAGAACGCGCTTTGGATAACATTCGTTTAACAATTTCAACATAGAATTCTGCTTGCCCATTTGAACGAGGATAGTAACGGGAGGAATTATTACAAATATCCCATTCATGACAAAATTCTGGACAGAGAAAAGCCGACTCACCATCAGATATCAAAAAACCCGAGATTCCACGTCTTGCAAAAATAGACTTAAATGCAAAAATCAATGTCTGAGGTTATTTATCAGATACTAACACCACCTCAGGGTAACGCCAATACAATATAACGTCGACCTTCAAAACACATTAGATCAGCTGCAAATTCATCCTTGGTGCCAAGCTTTTGCTTTTTATAATTCCAAGATTACCATCATGAATGCGGTTAAGAACCAGCTTTTGCAAAGTTCTTGGTATAATAATAGTTTCACCTTTCAAGACATTAACAACAGAGATATAATAATAATAATAATAATAATAATAAGTCTTCAATAGCTTTATTGTTTGTAACTGTACAATCTAATAATAATAATAATAAT
>CABFPE010000459.1:456521-467923 GCA_900660155.1 Hofstenia miamia
TATATATATATATATATTAGGCTGTTTCACATTATTATGCACATATTTATTTTTGCTTGCTGTATCCCATTGCCTTATAAAATAACTTTATCTACATTTTGACGTTTAGTAATAATATTTCTTACTAGCTTCTGGGGCCAAACCCGGCCCAAATTATTTTTTTCCCCGCTGATAGTGTCTTTTGCCTCATAGAGACCCATATTCACTACATTATGAATTTGATTGGATAATTGCACAATGTATTGATTAATATGTGCATAGGTGCGTATCAGTCGACAATGCTAATTCAACATATGTAAGACCATTGCTGGAATACAACAGCCATTTTTCAGCCCTTCTACTATAAAGGATATGATTGAACGTGTTCAAAGTTATTTCACACGATGTGTTTGCAAACGAGCTGGCATACAATACAAAGACTATACAGACCGCCTGAAGAAATTTAATTTGGAGTCACTGCAATACCGTCGTATTTTTTTTTGATTTGCATTTCATGTATAAATTATTTTATGGATTGATTGACCTACAGTTAGACAAATTCTTTGTAAGAAAAGGGTCATTGTCCACTGTCGCATACTTTCCTAATCCAAATTCCAACCCAAAATCTCTGCTTGCCTTCTCCAATGTCTCCACTTGCTTCTCCAACAACTTCCTTGAACTAGCATACATGTTCAGGTCGTCCATGTACTACAGGTGACTCACTACTCTACATTTCTTCTCCAACTTATACCCTATACCTGTCTCCTTTAACTTTTCTGTGATTAAGCTAAACGAAAAACAGTAGTGGTGCTAAGCGTTCCCCCGGAAATATGTTTTCCCAAAATTTAACCCTGTCCCCGGTAGGGGTGCAAAGCAGTCCCCCGGAAATATGTTTTCCCTAAACTTCAACCTGTGCCCATCTATCTCAGTCTGCCACTTTCCCATCTCCCTCTCTTGAAACTCAACGCATTTCTGTAAAACTCCATTGGCCTCTAACGGCCTCAATACCCACCTATGTGATATGCTGTCATATGCCTTCCTGTAGTCTACCCATCCCTTTGCAAATTTTGTTTCCTTTTTTCTAAATTTCCCCACTACTCCCGGGTCTAGTAAATTTTTTAACCCTCATCTCTCCCGGGCCCTTCCAATTTTTTCATTTTTTTTAGACCCCCTTTTAGTTTTCCCTTTGTGTTTATTTTTTTTTTTTTTCTAACCCCTTTCTGCATCTATCTATCTCGGGCCCCGCATTCCCCCATATTTTCCCCCAAACCTTTACTGCGCCCTCCCCTGTTTTAGCGGTACCTTTTCTCCTGCATCTAGTTTTTTGTAGAATCTTCCTTCTTGGGTTTCAAAACTCCATATTGTCTCTTGCCTGCTTTGCACTTGCCCTATATTTTCTCAGTTTCTCAGTTTCTGAAACTAATATCTGCTTAAGCTCTTTTGCAGTTTCTATAGTCTCCCCCTTACCTACCCTGTACCTGTCCTGTATCGCCTTACTTGTCCTGATCTTCCCTAATTGCTGCCTAATCTTTGCCACTTTATTCTCAATTCTTCTCTCCCATGCTGGCTTTCTGTCTCCCTTATCTTCTTGTCGTCGTTTCTTCTTCATGTCCATGCCTACATTCTTCAGCACCTCCCATGCGCCTGTATACACTAACCTGTTTATCTCTGTTACACTCTTAGCATCTATCCTTTCTAATACTTTGTTAACCTTTGCTGTTTCTAATGCTAACTTGCTTCTCTTAATGCCTCTTGGTACTGGCAACCTACTTGTCTTTTATTTCCTTGATTGCTGCCTCTGTTTCTTAAGCTCCAGTTTCCACTTTTTCTACCACTACTTCTGCGTTTTCTACCACCGCATTGCTCAAAGTTGTAATAAAATTAACACACACTGATTTTTGCTAATCACAATTATTGTTGTTTAGCAATACTATTGTAGTTCAATATATAATGGGATACCTGGTTCAGAAGTAGCCCTAGAGTTGTGACCGGGCTGGCAATGGTGCGCTTGAGCCTCAACTATTTAGACCTGCATCTTAGGTATATATGCCGGTATTTAATTATTTAGTAATATGGACATCGCCACATCTAGCGAAAATGACTTCAGCACGAAATCGGCTTTGACGAAATGGACATTGACATCCATAAAATTATTGCCATTCTTCGTCTTCCAGTGGTCAAAGGTCGAACAAAATGATCTTGAGTTGGATCACGTTTCAATTCGTCAGCTAATTTGTTCTCCACTGTAGTACGCATATCGTCTAAATGTCAAGATATAGTTGTTGGATGAGGTGCCTGTGAATATGGTGCAGAGTGGTTTGAATTCGTCACCGGCGACAATCTGTAGAGGTCGTCCATCAGCTATAATAGATTCCATTACTGCAGCGTCAAACTTTTTGTTTTTGACCACATCAATCGGATTTGGAAAAAGTGAAGAGATAGAAGTAGAACTGACAGCAGGCCCAGATGACGATACTGTTGCAATTTCTGATGACTTCCGCTTCTGCCTCTTTTTCTCCGCTTCCAAAATTATCTTCGGGTGCTTAGTACGTAAATGCGTCCTTGCCTGGCTTGTAGTTTTTGTTTTACTACCCTTCAGTGCACATTTGCAGTCATTACATTTATAAAATTTTCATCATCATTGGAAGTAAAGTAGTCATGAATAACGGCGGCAGTAGACAATACGCGGTGTGTCAAAAGTACAAAACCTGCAACTTTTAACGACTAAAACGAGATAATGAAAATATATTCCACCAATCGCACTTATTCAGAATGGCTAGATATATTTATCCTTAGGCTAGAAATTTAGGCTAGACACGGCATGTGATAGATTGTAGTTCAAACTTCAAACCCTTAGAAAAGCAAAGTTGAGCTAAAAAGATGCAAAACAAAATTTTGGCAGTAGTGTAGTATTAAACTTTTATTAATTTGTGTTTTTCTATGACACACCAAAATGTCGACGTTTGATCAGCTATTTGGTAGTATTTAGAACGCCTATCAGAATTCGAACTATTTTTCGAATTTGATCAAAATTCGAATTCGAATTTATGCGAATTCGAAATTCGCAGGGCCATACTTGAGCCGCTCCTGTAAATGGTTGCATTTGGCTACGAAATATTATTGAATGTGCATTTTCAAAAATGTTATCAATGAAAACAAACATTTTCTAAATTGTTTTAAATTTGTGCATAGATTAGCCCTAAATTTTTTAGAATTTTTTAGCTTTTTGTTGGTGTCTTCTTAAAATTGTTAAACGCTTTCATTTCACAAAATAATAAAATCTGAAAAATCAGAGTGCACAATGTAAATGAGGTGTGTCTCCTCCTTTCATAAATGAAACTGATTTCATTTTAATATTTTGCTTAGAGTTTTTTGGAAAACAAAAATGATGCCTTTGATAGTTTTGTAATGTTAAGTGAGATTATGGCGATTGTTGGCATAGCTGACAATGATCTTTCAATATGTTTAATCTCCATATATTTTATTATTAACTGGCATGACAAAACTTAACTGCCAATTGTACACTGAAATCTATTATTGCAATTAGCCTTTTGCATGTAAACAAACCTTAAGAAATGGGAACCACAACAAAACTACTGGAGCTTCACTAAAAATTTTTGTCAAGTTTTTACAAGAATATTATTTAAAATGTTGTTAATTTCTTTAACTAGAATAATTTATGTAATATTTTAAGGAAAATAATACTTTCCTGTATATCCAAGCAATATATCTCTTAAAATAAGAGGTAGTAATCATAGATAATATGTTTGTATTTTTGTTTATTAATGTTTAAATGTATGATTGCAACAAGGAGCTAAGCATAGTCAGGTGGTCTGAATACCAGAAGGTAAAAAATATTGGTTTTTAAAGTCATTATAATATACTTTTTTTTGAAGTAACCACTCCTTAAAATATTGTAATCCCTGCTAAGTATTATGCCCTGTGGTCAAGGTATCATATATGTCCTTTTCATAAGTTCTTCCTACCGCCACCACAAATTTAGTAATAAAATTGTTGCCACAGCTAATCATTACAAAGATTGCAATCGTGCTTTTTATCATTTAGAGAACTTATCATTTCTTATATATTCAATTACTAAAATTCTCTGCCAACTTACACTGAAGTAAGTGGAGTTTTCAGAAACGCTATTTGCTTGTAGCAGACAAAATTTAGATGTTAGAAGTATTGGACCAACCATCAATGCAGGGCTAATTAAATTTAAAGAGAATGTTATTTATCAATTTTAAGTTATCAAGTGAATTTTTACTAATATCTCAAATACCAATTAAAACATCAGGCCCAAGTCCGGCCCTGCCCAAATTGCCATGCCGAAAATCCGGCCCAATCCCAGCCCAAGCCCAACCCAGACCAACCCAACTTTAGGCCCGACCCAATTCCAACTTTGATATATATATATATATATATATATATTATATATTGGTAGTGTACATTTTAAGTTCAAGTAAATACTAAATTGTTAATAGTTTGAAAATCATATATGCGTTTAGTGATTCAAAATTAGTGTCAATCTAATACTTGTTCTTCTGGAAACAAAGAATTTGCGTTAAACGAATTAATTGTTAAAGGCAGGATTGCTGATGGGAAAATATGTTCCTTCCCATTCCCATGAAAATGATGGAATTCTAAAGTGATTTCAAATACATCTACACGCAAATAACAAGGTATATAGGATACTTTTTCATCTGTGAATTTATTGCTTTGTTTTTATTTGCAAGTACATTGGAATATTTCTAGATTAACTCAGCATGCTTTTAAATTTCTTATTTTTAGTTGAATTTTTACTAATTGATTATTACATTTTGTTTTTCGTTATTTTGATTTATACATTATGAATTTGCATTTGTTTCATAAAATTCTTAGTGTTCTGTCTTCTAAATTCATGTTTTATTGCAGCTGAATAATACACTATATACGAGGGCAAGCCAACTATTATCCACAGTGTAGTTTTAAAATTTATTTTAATACAAATAGAAAAGTTACATGTACATTATTTTTCAACGTAATCCCCTTTTTTTCAATGCACTTGGTTTCATTGCACAAGCTTTCTGAAGCCCTCATAAAAGAAGGTTTTTGGTTGAGCTGCAAGCAGGGAATGCGCCGCTTATTTTACTGCTTCATCCGAGGTAAATCTACGGCCTCTTAATGCCGGATCAAACAAGTGGAAGTCCGATGGGGCAGGGTCCTGACCCTGCTCCATCGGGGATGATCCAGCACTTCAAATTTAAGTTTCTGAAGCGTTTCAACAGTGTGGGCAGCAGTATGTGGGGGCGGGCATTGTCGTGCAACAACACAACACCATTTGACAGCAGTCCTCGGCGTTTGCTTTGAATTGCAGGTTTCAACTTGTCAGTAAGCATCTCACTGTAACGCGCACTATTTATTTTTATTCCCTTTTCCTGATAATGTTCTAGTACTTCATCTTATGAGCCCCAAAAACTGTAAGCATCACTTTTCCTCCGGCTGGTTGGCTTTTGAGCTTTTTCTTGCAGGGCTAATTGGGATGTTCCCATTCTATACTCTGCATTTTACTCTCCGGCTCGTAATGATGGACCCATGTTTCGTCACCAGTGACGATTTTGTTTAAGAAGACGTCACCTTCATTACCATAGCGATCCAAATGTTTTTGGCAGATGTCCAAGCGCTGTTGTTTATGCAACTGTGGAGTTGTTTTGGGACCCATCTTGCACAGATTTTATCAAACCCAAAACTGTTGTGGATGATTTCGTAGGCAGAACCATGACTGTTTCCGTACTGTACCAAAAGTCTTCGGTGAATTTCGTCCCCTGGTACACCTTCTGACCACAAAAAAACGAATCACTGAACGTTGCTCTTCTTTGGTGCAAACAGAAAGCGGAGCAGCCATGGTTAACGGCATGACAGCCAAAATAGAACTGACCTAGTAGCGTCTAACCTGTGTAGGAATAACAACAACGAAACCACGCATTGTGACATCTACGCTTCACGACACTACTACCAACATAACAAGAAATATAACTGCATTGCGGATAATAGTTGACTTACCCTCGTACATGTATACTCTTTTTGTTTACACATTTACAAAAATTTATACATTTAGAAAGGCGAGCTTGGCATGGGAGTTTGAAAAATTCGGCAGGATGAATTAATGCATTCATGTGTCTACCAATGCGTGGGCTACAATATGGTGAATAATCTGGATAATGAGTTTGTGCGTCATCATTCCCATCTCCACTACAAAAAAAGAAAACCATGTGAAAGTCTACAAGCATGATGTAAAAGTCAAAAAATGTGTAAACTTAAGAGATCTGTAAAAGCATCAGTTATGTACAATGAAGCCAATATGTAACGTGAATAAAATGACGCTGTATAAAAAGCACACACAGAATATATATATATATATATAAACAAAGCCTTAAAATCTTTTAACAATGTACCGTGTCTATATTTCATTCATTTGTTAATATATGTTAATATGTTAATATGTTAACATAGAAATGCATGGAATGTTTTATGTGAAGAAAGATTTGAATGGTTATTACGCATTTGTAAAAACGCAATTACTGTTATTTTTTCCATTACTAAACTAAGCAATATATTATCAAAAACGCAGTATAGCTCTCATTTTTTCATTAATCAGCTAAAAATGGCATGCATATCAGCAAAAATAGATATCCATGTATAAACAAGTAAAATATCCAAGTAAACACTAATTAATTGATCATCTCTATAAATATCGCAAGCCTTGCGATGGCATTATAAGATAAGATATTCTATATCTGAAGGGCCGCATATTTATACACAATTTAAAAATTTTTTATTTGGCAAATTTGATTTGTGTTTTAAGTGATAAATGTGAGTTGTAATCGTGAGCTCTACAGGGTGAGTCATAAGTAACGCAGGGTTTTAATAGAATAAATATTTATAGCTACATGCATGGACCAATCAAATTAAAATAAATGCAGCAGTTGATATACACGCGTGCATGCATACTACCCAATTAAAATCCTGCGTTACTTATGACTCACCCAGTACATAACTTGTGTCAATTTATGATAAATGTAATTGATTTCGAACTTAAGATGGCATTGTCAATTTATGAGCGAGCAAAAATTGCATCCTGGTACTAATATACGCAGAGAGTTGCCGCTGTCCAGTGCAAATTTCGGGGAGAATTTGAACGCCAACCTTCTGAGGATAAAACGATTCGCAAGTAGCATAATGCGCTAATGCAAACTGGGACAGTGCAGGACCATATGAGAAGGTGGATAATGTTTGTTAGAACAGAAGAGAATATTGAGCGTATCCGGCATCAATTTAATGAAAATCCACATTCATCAACTCGTTGAGGCTCTTCACTACTAAACATCTGTCGAACATCAATTCAAAGAAGATTATCAGATTTACATTATAATCCGGATATAATTCATGTTGTTTTCCTGGTGATGATGACAAGTGCAATCGGATTGGTTTTGCTGAGGAGGAGTTTGCTAGATATCGAACAAATCCGGCCAAATTGTGTCAATTTTTGCTTCTTCGGACGAATCTCATTTTCATCTCGATGGAGCTGTCAATAAGCACAATAATCGATATTGGTCTACAGTAAACCGTCACTGGATCAAAGAGGGAGGTCTCCACTCTGAACGCACAACATCTTGAGCAGCCCTTTGGAGAGGAAGAATCATCGGACCAATCTTTTTGACAAGAATGTCAACAGTGACAACTATCTGGAGACGCTAAAAACAGCATATTGGCCACAAGTGCGAAATCTTGGTCTTACCTTCCAGCAAGATGGCGCACTTCCTCATTGGGGTCGAACTGTCCGATATTGGTTAAATGAAACTCTACCAGACCAATACATTGGACAGAAGCGCATCAGACAAATGTCTAGCAGCCTGACTTGCACGATCCCCGGATCTGTGACTTTGTGCTTTTTCGTTTGGGTATTCATAAAATCTAAA
Source organism: Hofstenia miamia (assembly GCA_900660155.1). NCBI lineage: Eukaryota > Metazoa > Xenacoelomorpha > Acoela > Hofsteniidae > Hofstenia > Hofstenia miamia. The sequence goes on from CABFPE010000459.1 coordinate 464,459, forward strand.
GTTCATACCACCAGGTTAGCTAACATACGAGAGTTAAAGGAGAGAATCCGCCAAGCATTTAGAGAGGTGGAAATGCGGAAGAATGTCATGCAGGAGAATTTGAAACGTTTGGAAGAAGTGTTCGATAATGGAGGTCAACATGTGAGAGTATTTAATTCTTGAATGGGTACGTTTTTCTATGCAGCTCTATTATGACACTGCTTTTATGTTGTTGCATTATAACCCTGTTTATATACCGTTCTCCAATATAACCGATTCTATGTTAAATTTGCTCATTAAAAATTGTTAAGTCGATGTTTTTCTATGGATATATTTGCTAAATAAGAATTTTTTAATCGTGTATAGATATGCGGGGCCACCCTGTATATCTTGAGCAAAGCCTGGTTAGGATACAAATTCTGCAATAATGATTATACATTCTTTTTCTTGAAATCATTTATCCTTAGTCTAGTATATTTATTGTATATGTTGTTTTATTCTATTGTATGTATTTGTACAATGTTTGTATATTTTATGATGCTATTCACGTAAATTACCAATTTCTCATTGTTAATTTCTGAGGCTTTCAACCTTGGTGAGTGAAAGTAGCACTGGTAATGTAATTGCTGCTGCATAACTTGGATAAACATTGGCAGGCTACACATAATGATCATCGGCAATTGTGAGACCCACGATGTTGACCTTTAGCAAGAAAGTGCTGCGGTCTTTGTGCAGTATGCCGTCAACTTTGCCGTTCAAAGAAGTCCTTGATTGAGTTTGCCAAGGTAGTGTATCTGAGCTTTGAGAAGTAGATTTCGCAAAAATTGGTCTAAATTGATGGATTCCTAAAATAGAAAGTTATAATTGTGAAAAACAATAATTTTATAATTTTTGGCTTTGTTTAAATAGAAAGTTTAGTAGGTTCTTCAACTTTTCTAGTTTAAGAGTCACAAAAAGGGACTGCTTAATACTAAAAAATAAAGATTTAAATTTAGCTGTGAAATTTTCTTCTGCATAATGTCATTTCTTCTTTTCAGTAAGGTTAAAAGATGGCAGTAAGCTCATCAATTGTACTGTCAGGATAAAACTGTGCAGATACATTTGATCCTTTAACAAGCCTTGGTGCTCGTAGATGTCTTTACATAGATGCCATCTATGAAGATATCACTCTTTTCTAAATTTACGTGGCTGATTATTTCTAGTGTTATTTGTTGAATGGGCTGTGCGAGATAACAACTTCAATCTCGAAGTCAAATTGAAAGTAGTTAATCCTCTCAAGGTGTCTGTTTGGATTTGAGAATGGTGAGTAGCTATGTGGGCATTTATTCCTTGGTAATTTTCCATTTTATTCTTAATGTTGACTGTATTTGAAATGTCAGTAAGAATTTTGAATAAGACAAGTAGTTCGTCTCTGTAAGGCAAATGAGAGGTGCAATTAACTTTGCGTGTATTAATTGAGCATTGTTTTCATTAAAAGAAGTACTGAGAGCTGATCAAGAACCGCTAGTACAAAACAAAGGCATCACTAATAATGAATATACTATAACAATGGTCTAAGCTATTTTTGAAAATTATGAAATTTAGTTTTATATTGAAGCATAGCAAAAAAGTAAAAAATTGTATTATTTTTTTAATTTGTGTTACTAATAATTATTCTTGCATTACAGACATTGAGGTTTGAATTTACTTTCATTTGGGTAAAAATAGTGCTGGTTATGTTGAGTACGATTCACTGTATTTAATTGAATGCAATTCCCAATGATATATCCTGCTTCACGTGAGTTGGTAGACTAAAATTTTTGAACCATGTGAAAATTAATTATATTTTACAGTTGCTACCATATCATACTGTCAAATACGAAATTTTCTTTAATAAACAACTAGATTCCAATTGCATCGTTAAGTAGCATTTCGACGTAGGAATTTGTTCACAACTTTTTCGAATTTAATGAGGTTGTCAGCAAAAGTGTGAACGCAAAAAAACTGTTGTCAACGAAGTTTTCAAAATTAAATTGATTCTATTTTGGCTGAACTTTTTGAAAGATAATGAAGTTGACAACAAAGTTTCAAGTGTGTCCGTAAAACAAATTCTGGCTGTTATCATAAACAAAAGAATGATTAAATAGCAGCTTATGCTGTAAATTGATTACTTCGTTTACACGAGATTCGGAGGAGCTAAACTCAGCGTAATAGCCAACACGGCATCATTTGTTGATTAAAATTGTTTTTCATAGATTTATTAATCTGGGTTTATACGTGATCCGCTTTAGTAAAATATATTTAATTTGCTGAATTCCAATTCGTTACATACAAGATAGAAAGCCAATCACAATTGAAAAAGGCAAACAAAATGGTTGACAAGTTGTTTATCTATCACTAAAATGGCTTGATGCGGCGGAGTGAATTCTGCTCCGGAGGCGCAATTAAATCGAGATAATGCGGCTACTAAAGCAGAGCTCATGTGAACGCCCTTAATGCATCTAGCTTACTAACTAATAAGCAGCATGCAATTGATAGGCCTCATTGAAGAAATACCTTGTTTACGAAATGCAAGAATTGAGAGCTATAACATACATAATATACACATTTAATGAGTACAGCAATAATTGCTTTTGACAATACAGAAGATAATTTAAATCTGGAAAACCCTGATGACACACAAAATTTTGCTGGTTAAAATTTATTGTCAAACAGAGGTGCATATAGCTATTGTCTTTTAAGTAAGTAAACGTGATAAAAATTTGTATGAATATTTTAATTTCCAAAAAGTTGTGAAAAAATTGTAGGTCTGAACGTTACTTTAAAAATCTCTGGCTTTCGACTATAAAATACAAAAGGTAGATTAAAAAACCAAATCCGTAGGTACCAGTTAATGGAGTGTTAGATTAATTACATATTCTCAGTAAAAAGAAGCAGTAAATGCAAATGAAAAATATACTTTTGGACTGGCTATTTATTGAAAAAGCGTTCACAGGGAATACTATTGATCCCATAATTCTATGCTAAAGATGCAAGAGTTACAATGCAAAACATTGAAGATAATTACCATTTACTAAATCAGTGCTTTTCAATGCACATTAACACTTCAAATACTCGATTTTTCTGATAGTAATCTATGTAAAAATATTAATTTAATTTGTAACAATGCATCGTCCCGGTTATTCATCCAATATAATATTAATCAATAACGATTGATTCAAAAGTTTCATTCACAAAGCACATTAAATCTTTATCCATACTAAAAGGTTGTGTCTAACATAAATATTCATTCCTCCCTAGCAGAAAACTTGGCTTCTCAAGCAATCATTCTCCTATTTCACGTCATATTTATACCACGTAAATTATGGAAGTGTCCTATTCAAATTAATGTTTGTAAAACTTTCCTTTTTCCAAACTACTAATTAAGTCCATTTTGCTTCAAAGTACCTGAAATTATTCCTGGATAAAGATCCATCTATTAAACTATGGATCTGTGGACTTCCATGC
>CABFPE010000459.1:474241-515775 GCA_900660155.1 Hofstenia miamia
CCAAATGATTACCTCGTTCTTTGGAATAGGGGACGGTGTAGGGTGGGGTGAATAGCGGGTGTTGGCAATAGGGCACAGCGAGTTTTATAGGATGTTGCGTTGGTATAGGAAATTGTGGGTGCAAGGAGCCATATTGATTTGGGACAATTCAATGAGTGTGAAAGAAGTTCCTTAGATTACGGATGAAGACAGAGACCTTTATCGGACAGATGGATGCGCTATCATACACACAAAGATTCGAATTTATAGAGTGTGGCAAAAGAAGGAAAATGATGAAATACTGGAATTTACACTAAGACGACGTTGAGAGAAGCTTCTTACGATTTGATTGCAGTGCTTAATTGCTAAGTTATTTGAGAGATTATGATCAGCACAGAGAGGGGTGATTTCGAAGAGGTAGATGTGTTGAGGTGTGAATTTCTTCCTGACTTCTGCGATGATATTGTGTAACTTTGAGCGGAACGTGTAGGGACTGAATTGAGCGCATCATTAAGACTGATGTTGAGCATTACAGTGGCGACGTGTGTACTTTTGTATTGCACAATTTTTTGTGTTAGTGCTGCGGTACTTACTTTTTGGGTACTAAAGAATGGTTGTGATTTGATCTGGAAGAAGACGACGTGTACGAACATTTTTGAGGATGTTGCTTCCTATGATGAGAGTGGTTGTTTCTGTTTTCATCTTTATGGGTGGTTTGACGTTTGAATTTTCTTGCTTTTGCGGTGCATGGGATATTCTAGGAAAGAAGAAGAGGTTGGATGTTGAAGGCACACTTGGTGGACTGACGGTGATTTCCTTTTGAGGAGTTGTGGGTTGAGGGAGTGTTTTTTGCAGTGTTTTTTTAGCAAAGCGCTATCCACATCGAGGGTCGCAATGCCACCAAACAGCGAATGCAAATCGCTTCTGTGAGAGCAGGGGAAACCCGACCATTCTCCGCAAGAGCTGATGTAATATAACATTAATTAGAATTTTTTGCAAATTATCTCAAGATAGTTGCTAGTAAGGTAAGTCTTACAGGCTCGGAACATGCTGGTGACCATTATCTTTAAGGAAGTAAGTCATGAGGGAAAATGTACTATTTAAACTCAAATTTGGATTCCCATTTAGTAAAGTGGTTCTCTACTGGGTGTACATGGAACCTAAAGAGCCATGTAACTTCACTGGGTTTTACACACAAAAATTTGTGAATAGCTGAAAAACATCAACAACAAAGATCTCATTTAATAAATCTAAATTTTTTACTAGATTACTCACTTTTCTTTAAATATGGTTGAGATTTTGTAAGTCTGGTTGGAGGAAAGTTACTTAAAGTTAAAATAAACCAATGGCGGCAATAAATAATAAAATTCATGTTCTATCCATTTCTATCTATCTATCTATCCTTAATACATGACTAACTAATTTGTATTAGTTTCAAAACTATAAGTTTAATGAGTTTAACTAGATATGCTCCCCAATGTTCACAGAATACCTTTTTGTTGAAGATAAGATTTGTGTGCACCACACCATGTGCAAGGATCTGTGGCTCTGTGAGAAATCAATCCCAGTAATATATTTGCTAATTTTAGGTCATTTACAATTACTTTTGATAACTTTGATGTACATGCATTAGATCCGATTGGTTGCAATTGATACCATATTCTTAGAATGTTCGTGTAATTTTTGGGAATTGCTGGGACAATGGCAATTAAGAAAACATTTCTGACTCCATTGTCTTTTCTGAGTAAGTCACTTTCTTTCATAGCTTACACTTTTAAAATAGGAATACTCAAATGAACATTAGCATATTCCCCTGTTTGTACTTAGAAATTTATTGCTCATTAAGTTTTGTCAGAGGTACATTAGTGATTCAGATTCCTCTAAGTCAAGCATGTTCTTTATCCAATTGCTTAAAACATTGTATGTAAAGAGAGATCTTTAGGGAAGCTTTAAACAAAGTAAAGCCTTAGAAAACCAAGTAATTATTTTGCTTAGTTTTATTAAGCTGAAATATTCTTTCTAATAGAAAACGGTTTGACACTTTTGTGTGTTTAAAAATTATAAACTAGGAGCTCTGATTTTAGATGCTTTCCAAGGTAGTTAATAAACTATTTGATTTGGACAAAGTTTGATAAGACATATTTTAAAAATCAAACTTACAATAGCACATAGTAGTTTATAATTGTACAAAAGAGTAACATAAAACAAATTTTAATAATACTGTGCATATTGTTGTTGATAGAAAGTGACATAGTAATTTGTCAGATATTGAAAGACATTTACAAATACTGCTTGACTGCTTAACTTTTAAAATAATAGTGGACCAATTCGGATTTAATTATCTTACTTACATCATGCTTTTGATACATTTTTAAAGGCTTGAGTCTATAACCACATTTGGGTAATTTAGACATTAGTGAAATTCGGAACTTTTTAGTGGTTAAGTTTTTCCTTGTCAGTAGTAACCTACGTTGTATAATCACTATCAAAATTCGGTTTCACGACATTTGGCGACATCTTGGAGATAAAATTTTTGGAAATAACAAGAAAATTAATTAAAATCTGTTTTGCTTGTTAAGTAAAGTTAAGGACTCACGAAAAATAAATTTGTTGAAATTTTAGAGAGTTAGTTTAAAAAAATTTTAACGTGACGAAAAATTGACTGTAAAGTGGTTGACTGTTATCAGAAATTGTTTAAGTTAATAGTTAATTGAAAGTAAAAATATTAACACTTACTTTTTTAGGGTTTTAGTTCAGAAATCATGGCGCAGAAACTGTTGATGCCACCTGAAAAATTCTATTTTACCGAAACAGAGAGCTTTACTGAATGGCTCCAGACCTTTACTGTGCTATGTAAGTTAAATGGCTGGGAAGATAGTGAAGTAAAGGCTGGATATATTGCTTTGAGTCTAAAGGGTCATGCAAAAAGTATCTATACAGCATTGCCTTTGGAAGTGCGTCAAGTTAGAGACAATGATGATTATGAAAACTTAATCAAAATACTTTCAAAGAAATTTATTTCCAACTCACAAGTGACCAGTGAAACCATACTTTGGGCCAGAAAACAATTGGATAAAGAAAGTCTTTTAGAATTCTCTAAGGAAATATTCAGATTATCAGTAAAAGCTTATCCTACCATCCTGGTTGAGATCATCAATTCCAATTTAGTAAAAAGTGCTTTCATTGAAGGGATCCAAAATGCTGAAATCAGGTTCCAAGTATGGATGTCCAATCCCAAAAATTTGGAGGAGGCATTGTCAGTAGCCATAAGTTCTGAAAGCACCCTTAATATTGAAGGAAGGCCACATAAAATAAACAAAATACATCAAATCGTGCAGTCAAATGAAAACCATAAACCATGGGAGAGATTGGAGCTACAACTCAAAGTGTTAATTGAAAAAGTTGATCATCTGACTGTAGAGAATTCACAAAATAAAATGAACAAGCTGAAAAACTACGATTGGTTGAACGTGATTTGTTACAAATGCAACCAATCAGGACACCTATCAAGAGTATGTCCAATTAATAACAGGAAGCAAAATTTAAACTAATGAAGGCTGAGCCTAGCTCGGCCAGACAAATTAAAATTTTTTTTACACAATTTGGATAAAACCAGTGATTCTTTAGTTTATATTAAATTGCATGTTCAAGTTTGGGAAACTAAAATTTTAATTGACACAGGAAGCCCTATCTCATTAGCGAATGAAAGCTTTATTAACAAGATGGGAAATCAAATTAATGCAGATAATTCCACAAAAATCTATGCTGCAAATGGTGAACAACTTAAAATTAAAGGTATTACTCAAATCAAAATTGCATTATGCACCAAAAAAATTACCGCAAATGTATTTGTTGTAAGTGAGCTTTTAGAAACTATAATCTTAGGGTGTGATATATTAAAAAAATGTCAAGGGGCAGTTGATTTTGCAACCAATAGAGTTTATTTTCAAAACGAGTCTAATAGTTATGAATTCGAGAAAAACATGAGCAAGGAAATTGAAATTATTAATCCAAATCAAAAGCAAAGTAAACTTAAGGATTTTGTAAATTTTTCAATGCATTTAGATAAACCAAAGGCTTTGATGTCCAACCAAAAAGTTCCAGAGGTTCAACACTCAGAGAGAATGACGGAAATTCTTAAACAAATTGGCTTTGATGGTGTAGAAATTTTAGAATCAGAAAAACAGATTTTTAAGGAACAAATCATACAATTCAAAGACGTCTGTGCGTTGAGCTCTGAAGAACTGGGAATGTGTGATATGTTGCCAGTGGAATTGAACACAATTGATGAAAAGGCAGTAAATATTAGACCACGCAGAGTACCTCTAGCTTTTCAAAATGAACTTAATGAACAAATAAATTTGTTATTAAAATTAGGCATAATTAGAAAGAGTTTCTCCCTGTGGAATTCCCCAATTGTACTTGTTCAAAAAAAACAGGAAATTAAGATTATGTGTTGATTATAGAAGCACAGTAAACAAGAAGCTAAAAGATTTGAGTGCATACCCTTTACTGAACATTGAAAATATTCTCGATTCAATACAAGGGTCTCGGTTTTTCATTACACTAGACTTAGTAAGTGGGTATCATCAAATGAAAATTAGAGAATGTGACATTCATAAGACAGCTTTTTCAGCCTTATCCAGTCATTTCAAGTTCGTGAGAATGCCTTTTGGTTTATCTTCGGCTCCAAGTTGCTTTCAAAGATTAATGGATTGTATTTTAGATGGACTACTTTACAAAGCTTGTTTAGTGTACCTGGATGACATCTTAGTTATTGGAACAACCCTTGAGCAGTCGCTAGACAACTTCACAAAGGTAGCAACCATACTCAGGAATGCTGGTTTAAAACTGTGTGCAAAGAAGTGCATATTCTTCCAGAAGGAACTCAAATTTTTGGGCCACAAAATCTCTCAAAAGGGACTAGAATGTGACGAGGAGAAAATCAAAGCAGTAAAGCATCTCAAACGTCCATCAAATTTGACTCAGTTACGCAGTTTCTTAGGTCTCACTGGATATTACAAAAGATTTGTGGAAGAGTATGCAAATATTGCTTATCCACTAACCAAATTGTTATGGAAAAATGCACCATTCAATTGGATTTGGAGCAACAGGAGGCTTTCAAAAATTTGAAACAAAAACTCATTTCAGCACCCATCTTGGATTATCCAGATCTGACAAAGAAATGCATATTATCCACAGATGCAAGTGGGACAGTGTTGGTTGCGATTCTAGCACAACAGGACAAATCTGGGGAAACAGTGGTTGCCTACGTGAGTTGTGCTTTACAAGGTTCTGAATTAAACTATTCCACTACAAAGAAAGAATTGTTGGGAGTTGTCTGGGAAGTTCGAAAATTTAAACATTATTTATATGGTAGGAAGTTTACAGTAATTATGGACCATGCTAGTTTAAAATGGCTGTGGAATTTTAGAGAAATCAGCAGTCAATTATACTGGTGGATCACATTTTTGGCAGAATTTGATTTTGACATAGTACATAAACCTGGAGCTAAACATCAAAATGCTGATGCATTAAGCAGATTGGATCCAGTAATTCTTAGAGAGCCAGATGAAGGAGTGGATGGCCCTAGGGACTTACTAACATTCTCAATAAAATTGGGTTGTGAGGAGAAAGGAAAATTCATTCAAGCTCAAAAACAAGATGTAATAATCAGTCCAATATATAAAAAGTTAATTTTAGAAAAGGTTTCACAAAAACTGGTTAGACAAACCTTTTTGGGTTCTCTGCGGGAAACATTGTATTTTTGGTCTAGATGGGAATATCTATATGAACAAAATAACATATTATATCTTAGGGAAGCTAAACAACCTTTAAGATTAATCATACCTAGGGTATTTATATCTAAGGTTTTAGAGGCAGTGCATAAAACGCCTTCAGCAGGGCATTTGGGACATGCAAAAACAAATGCAAAAATTAAGGAGTTGTACTTTTGGACGGGCATGTCAGCTGACATCATTTCATACATAAACAGTTGTGAATGATGTAGCAAACCGAAATTTCCTGTTCCTATTGTAAGGGCTCCAATGAAATTAAAGTGGGCTATCCTTTTGAGATAATAGCTGCTGATTTTATGGGACCCTTGCCAAAGAGTGGAAATGGAAATTGGTGGATCTTAACAGTCGTCGACTTGTTTACCAAATTTTCATTTGCTTTCTCTTTACCAGATGCCTTGGCAGAAATGACCACCAAAGTACTAGTTAGCAGAATTTTTGGTCAGTTTGGACTTCCTGAAAATATCTTAACAGACCAAGGGAGAAATTTTGAGAGCAATTTAATATATCAACTATGTTTCCTTTTAGATATAAAGAAAATTCGAATCACTGCTTTTCACCCACAAGGAGATGGTCAGACAGAATGATGGAATAAGACAATAATTGATATAATTTCCAAATATATACAGGAAGACCAAAATGATTGGGATCAATTTATTGAACAGGCGTGTTTTGCATACAATACCAATTGACATCAGTCAACGGGAGTCTCCCCATTTCAAGTGATGTTTGGTAGAAAGGCTTGCATACCTGTGCAACTACTTTTACCAGAGGTGGAGGAGCAAAAACAGCATTATGATAATATACATCAATATATTTTAGATTTGCAAATGAATATGAGTTGTTTACAGCAAGAGGTGATCACAGCCACTGGGCAAGCACAGGAGACAATGACTGAGTATTACAACAAGAAGGTGCGGTTTCAAGAGTTCACCTTGGGAGACAAAGTTTTATTATATCACCCAGTGATTAAGAAAGGAATGGTGAGGAAATTGCATAGTCCGTACTTGGGTCCATATGAGGTTGTAAAAGTAATCAATGATGTCAATATCCAGATATAACATCTCAAATACCCCAAGAAGAAATGGCAAATCGTTCACATAAACCGGTTGATACCATACAAGGAGACATGTTTACAAGTCTGAAATGTGGATGAGGTGGGAGCAAGTGTTTCAAAGGAAGAAGAAGAAGATGAATTAACATTGTGTCAGCAAGTTGATATTCCCATATTGGAACCCAGCATTGAAAATCAGCCAGAGGCGCAGGCACCCAGCCCAGAGCCAGAGCCAGAGCCAATTTGGGTACAAAGAGAATATCAAGAAAATGCTCCTGACAGACCTTTTCAAAGGGATCCTTATCCTGACCATCAAAGAAAAATACCTGACAGATACAGACTGTGTTAGCATGGGTATAAAAGGCATGATGAATTTGAGAAACTTTATAGTGCATGAGAAATTAATTGGTTTTATAGAAATGTTTATAAAACAAACAAAGTTCATGGTGGGAGAAGAAAAGAAGGTTGTTTAGATTGTGGCCTTGCAGATTAAAATAAACTGGTTAAACTCTTTCCCATTTGTAGTTTATAAACATAGAAATTTTTAGTTTTTTTTAGGTATTGTAATTAATTTAACTGCATGAAGAATAGAAAATAGTAATTGTTTTTAGGAACATACAATGAGAACATTCATGCATCGTGAATATTATTATGTTAGAATATCAAGTAAATTCGGGAAGGAAGAGTGGATGGTGACAAGTTATATATCGGCCATGGAAAGGTTTAGGGTGGCGAGTGTGCATGCTGAACATTGCAGTCAAAAGAGAAAACATCGACTGTGGAGAAAGGCTATAATCACTACCCTAGAACATAAACAATTCATGTCTTTAAATTTAATAATAAAAAAATAACTGTTGTTTTTTTAGTTAAAGAATTAATTAAATGTTATAGCAGAAATTAGGTATAGTAAAGTATTAAGGATGCAACATAGATCAATTACTTGACTGTACTGAAAAATCTATACATAAACTTGTTGTTAAACCATAAGTAATATGTATTTACAGTAACAAAGGTTGTGTAAAAGTTAATGACCATACTAAACCTAGACCACAAACGTAACCTTGTACAAACTAATTAGCACAAGGGAAGTAAGGAAGCTGTTTTAAGGTATTATTAATTCAAATAGCCAAAGTTTTCAGTAATGGCTAATTACAAGTGTTTAAACAGTGAGTGTAACTTCTGACTATAGTCAGACCCCACATTGAATCAAAATTGCGGAACTTTAGATTTAAGACCTGATTGAAGAGTAAAATTAATTAATACATTATACTGTACAACTACTATTACAGCAGAAATGGTATATCAGTAAACACCTAAATTACATAGTGTTATCATGAACTTGAATGTTTAGAAAGAGTTAGATTACAAGAATTAAATAGAGGTTTTGTTACTGATACATGAAACATAGTAAACAAAAACTATATTATTGAATTTTCAAAGCTGTGCTCATTACAGTAATTTGCAAATTGATATTAACCAAATAAAAAGTTTTTTTTTAGGAATGCAAATTAAGTACTTAAACAGTAACTTATTTAGTTAGATGCCAGGCAGAATATCCAAAAAGAGGTACAGAAGCAAATGGAGGCAATGCAACAGTGTAAGGACTGTCACACTATATTACCCCAAATTAAGATCTTCCCCAGAAGAATCACAATGCCTGGTTACAGAAATGATCGTAGAAAGTGACGGTGGCCTGGAATCTCATGACAATGAAGATATTATGGAGATTCTGGAGATCCAAGGAAGCCACCAAAATAATGAGCATTGGTGCTTAGAATTTGAGGCTAAATTACAGAGACCAAAAACCATCACTCAAAAATATATACATGCAGTTCAGAGCAGATCATGGGAAAGTGAAAGTTTGGTGGCATTAGATCTGGAGTTTTTCAGCACCATGGTGTGGCCTCAGGAAATCCCTCAACCCATGATCAAAGTGGCTAGAAGGCAAATCGAAGAAGTCAATATAACCTGCAGTTGTGATGGTCCCTCTAGATTGTGCGATCTATAATGGTGAAACTTTGCTTAAGTATCTGCTGAAGCCACCATTGGCAGTTAATTATCCAATGTCCACCTTACATTATCATGATCTAGAGGGTAGAAAAATATACTGGAAGGCATGAAAACAATTTGAAATAATGGATAACCTTCTATATTGCAGGAATATGGCACAATTACAGGAGTGAATAAATATTCAAAGAATGCAGGAGTATTTAGAATTTGTGGGCAGGGAGCATCCTGCTTTAGCGTTCCTGATCATTACCAATGCACAGGCTGAATTTTTAAATTCTAACCATTGGCCTGAACAAATTTATGAGAAATTAAAACAAATGAAAGCTACAGGAATGATATTATTCAACTGCACCCAAGACTGTCCAATGTTGGGTTTGCACAACTGGGGAATTCCTATATACAATCTTGCTTATAGGATGGAAATGAAGATCATGGTCCTATTGAATATACAAAAGCCTCAGGAGATCAAAGAAGAAAAATTACTAGAAGCCGCGATTCAGGAGATGCCTTCCTTCTCATTAACATCTTTAGCAGAGAAAGTGTGCCTGGATAGACTTAGAAAATTGAGAGAAGAAGGCCTTCAGCCACATGATAGCTGATTTGATTTGCAAATCACTTACAAGTTGGTGCATAGAACACTCCAATTTAGAAAGAAAAATGCGAAGGTCTTTAAAAAGATGGAAGAGATACTTCAACACAGCCAGACAAGAATACCATCAGAGGAAGTTTGGTTGAAAAATCATTTAGACCTCAGGGAGAGGTTGACGATATTATATGCGCAGTTTGCACCAAGCACCCAAACTTCCCAGCAGATGATTGGGCACAGTTAGATCATAAGAAGAGAGAAGAAATCACTGCAGAATGGAGTGTGTTCCTGCAAAAGTATAAATGAATAAAAAGATGAATTGTAGGGAGAAAAATTTAAAATTAATTACAAATGAGTACAGTTTTGAGCACTAATTAAGAAAGACATATAATCAATGCAATGATATTATAATTTAGGATGTCTGTTCTCACAAAAATCATCTTTTACAGTTTGACATGGCGGCAGACAGTGGGACAGATAGAGAATGGAATTTTGTTCAATAGACAATTCAAAGTCATGCAAACTGAACATTGGAAAATGATCAAATTCTTAGTACCATTTCCAGCAGTGAATTTTTGACAAGAGTTAGTTAGGAAAATCAAATAACTCAAGAGGGAAAAAACTGTGTGAAGAAAGAATCAGAACGTGAAAGTGTAGTAAACTGGCTTGCTTCTCTCTTCAATCAAGAAGGAAGGGAGATCGAAATAGAATTGGAAGGAATAAAACTTCAACCTTATCTTCCTCAAAGGCATAGAGCAGTTGGCTTGGCATTAGCAGGGATTCTTGGTACAGTGGGGATAGGAGCTATGATTGCAGAACCCATAAAATGCTGGCTAAGAAAGTGTGAACAAATAGAACATCTAAAAGAAAAATTAAAGGAGATATTAGAAGGCACAAATAAACATACCAAAAACATAAATATGCTAACTACTCAAATGGATGAGAAGTTTGTGTTGGTAGCTACAGAATTAAAGAAATTGTGGGAAGAAAAGAAGAAAATTGACAACACCTTACACAAACTACAAGAGGTAATGCCAAAGATAGCTTACTTTCACTGTGAACTCGTGAACCTTTTTCTTGATCAGACGAACTGGACAGCTCATTTAAGCGTGAAATTTGCGGGTTTAAAATCATTCAGGATAGGGCTCTGAAGTTACATGGCCCTTTTACTGCAAGTGATACTGTCTTTGATGGAAGGTTATCTGTGACATAGTTTAGTCTCTCCAAAAGATCTCAAAAAGCTAGTTGCAGTCTTAGCTCACAAAGAGCTTCAGCAAGAAACTCATTTATCCCCTACTTTATCAACAAAACGAATTCTAGCATACTATCAATCCAAACTGGTAAGTGCTGTGTATGTCACACCATACAGCCTTCATGTTTGAATGGGAAGTTCTTTCAACTCAATGAGTCAACAGATTTATGTCTATCATGCAACATCACTTCCAATGGCATCACCTGATGGAAAGCTGTTTACCACATGGGTACTAGAGACGCCATATTTAGCCATAAGTAGAGATAATGCAATGTTTGCTGAATTAGATTCAGAGACTTTGAAATTTTGCAAAGGTGGATCATTAAGAATCTGTGAACATGGGTTTCCAACTTATTGGAATAAAGCCAGCTCATGTTTAGTTTCTCTGTTCTTTGGAATAGAAACGCAAATTTTTTTAACTATGTAAGACAAAAGTTATATCTCACATTCTGGCAGAAAATGCTAAGAACCTAGGGTATGGACGGTGGTTAATCATTTCTCCTATAAGTACAAATTTCTTGTGAAAGTTCTATTGAAAAGAAATATATGCCCAATAGAATTCCAGCTTGAAGAGCATGTATTATAAGGCTTGGATGTGGACAAATTTTGGAAGGCAAGAGTGTTACACTAAAACCAGATCTTATGACATGCTGGGAAGGTTATAAAAGAATAGATGTTACCATATCAAGACTGTTAAGAGGGATATATGACGCATTTCCAGCATTGCAAGAGCAACCATATCTGTCATCAGCACAAGCACACCAAAATTTGATCAGGAAGTGCAAGTACATCTCAAAGCCAATAATAGATTAAGCCGGGATTCAATTGAAGAGTGGAGGAAAATTGCCAAACTGCTGGGAGACAGATTGGCTAAGGCAAAAATAATTTCTCGAATGAACTACAAGAATTTACACCATGGAAAATTTCGATTCTGTTACCTTTTATAACCACAGCAATAGGGGCAGTTTCAGCTCTTTTACTGGCATTCTGCATCTGGAAGAAGATACATGCTATCTTGCACAATCCTCTTAAACACTTACATGGTCTCAAAGGAGATTCAAAAATAGTGGTAGTCACAGATACAGTAGGCCATGATGAATGGAACAGAAATAAAAATCAAAATAAACTTTGTGTAATCAAGGAAGATGATATGTGTTTAAAGGTTGCTCCTCATGAGGACAGTCCAGTAAGTCAATAAACAATGAGAACATTTTCACCTGGTCTTCCAATGGTGCATTATCCTAATATAAATCAAGTAACTCAGGCTTGAAAAGAAAGAATGATGCATGCAACAGTATGGGTGTTTATCCTATAGAGACATATTGGAAAATAATAAATAATAGTGGTAAGATTTGCCTGGAATTTCTTGAAATTTGTAAGTTAAATCTGGCAGTGGCAAATGCAGTAAAATTGGAATTTTACAAATTCCTTGAAATCAAAAACTTCCTAGAATAATTTTTAAATTTTTCTTCTAAGAATTAATTTTGAAAAATGAATTAAGAATTTACTAAATCTCTTGTGAAATTTACTGAAAGATTAATGGAATTTCCTTTGTGGTTTGTAAATTTACCAAAATTGTAAGTACCTGGCAGTGTTTTAAGAGCTTATTCTTTGTGAAAGCAATGCTTGAAAACCCTTTTAAGTGCTTAACGAGGTAATAACGAGATTCTACTCCAAACAAATAGAGTATGATGGACGTGACATTAAATGCTAAAATTGGCCCAAAATGTCAAGCTAATTTTGGAACTGAAAATAGACATCCAAACAGAGGACAATGACGTAGGACAGGGTATAAAAGACCATCAAAACAGAGGGAAAGGTCAGACCCCCACTGAGAAGCTCAGTAAAAGAATTGTCTAAAGACTCTTCAAATTGTTTGGAAGAAACTATCTAAGTTAAAGATTTTGCTGCAGTTTGGTAGCATTAAAACTTAAATTGGATTCATCATTCATCAGTGCTATAAGTCAGGTAAAGTTCTTGAAATTGATCTCATATTCATTAACATTGGAGGTTTCCTTAGGTATTAAATATAAATAATAACTTTAGTTATTTAATTTGTATTGTTGGGACTTGTATAAACTTTCTCCTTATTGTAAAATAAAGAAGTTACTGTTGTCTTGTGTTTTGCTTTTAATTTACTTTTGAGAGAGTAAAACAGTTACATGAAATTACAACAAACCTAAGGTAGCTTTTTGAAAGACATTAAGTTTCAAGTGTTTTGAATTAAAAACTATCACTAACAATCAGCATTACAAAAGAAGGTTGTGTGAGAAAATAATATGTGACTGAATTAAAACACAGAGTCCCTTGATTGAATTAACAATTAAAATAGGAATTGCAAATGAACATTAGCATATTCCCCTTTGTGTGCTATAGAAATTTATTAAACATTAAGTTTTGTCAGAGGTACATTAGTGGACGAGAAACATCTAAGTAAAGCATGTTCTTTATACAATAGCTTAAAACAGTGTTTGTAAAGAGAGATCTTTAGGGAAGCTTTAAACAAAGTAAAGCCTTAGAAAACCAAGTAATTATTTTGCTTAGTTTTATTCAGCTGAAATATTCTCTCTGAGAGAAAACAGTTTGACACATTTGTGTGTTTAAAAATTATAAGCTAGGAGCTCTGATTTTAGAGGCTGTCCAAGGTAGTTAATAAACTATTTGATTTGGACAAAGTTTGATAAGACATATTTTAAAAATCAAACTTACAATAGCACATAGTAGTTTATAATTGTACAAGAGAGTAATGTAAACAATTATAATAATACCATGCATATTGTTGTTGATAGAAAGTGACATAGTAATTTGTCAGATATTGAAAGACATTGACAAATTCAGCTTGACTGTCTAACTTTTAAAATAATAGTGAATGGAAAATAGGGTCAAAACCTGAAGTGGTGCCATGTGGTTCCAGAGAAATCTTTATCAGCAACAACTCCAGCTTTCACTCAGATTTTGCAATGGAAACCATTAATGGAATTAGTGTGTGAATGGGAAGCTCAGTGATTGTGGTTGTGTGACTACTTATCAATTTAGTGTATTGATTGTTTTAGTTATTATGATTGTGTGAGTAATATAATGGAATACTGCAACTGCTGTGCTTTAGCTTGTTATTGAGCCTTACATATAATAGCCCTACAGATATAGTAATACATGCTAACCCTTTGTACATGTAAACAATCAATGCAGTCTGCAAGAAATTAAATGCATAAGTTGGCCAAACATCTAGGTTGAAAAACCATGAGCAAATTGGATTCAATACCATAATAATAATAACTCAGAAATAATACAATGAGCTAATTAAATTCAAGACTGAAATAATAAATATGATATAAAACCATGAGCAACTGGGATTCAATAAGTCGAGAATAAACATGTAGAGCAATAATAAATATAACCATAATAACTGATAATAACTAACAACTCACAAGCAACAAGTAATAGGAAAGCTACAACAGAGAAAAACCACTATCCCTATTTGTAAATTAAATGCATCAACCATCTTAACAATTGTAACATATTTATAGCACTTTTTAGTAAAAAATCAAATACTCAACTAGTACCTGTTTGATCAAATCTTGTTTACAATTTTCCCTTGCATTTTAGTTCTGCTTTTAATTATGCAATGTCAGAATAATCTGTGGATATCAAATTCTAAATCAATTGTTTAGTTTATAGCAATGAAGATATTCCTACAGAGGTTGGATAAATGTTTCATTGGATATGATATATGATATTATTGGTAATTGTTCTAATTTGTATTTTTAGAGATATTGAATTTTAAAATATAGCGATTGATCACCCTAGCTAACCAAAATGATTAAAAATGGCATTAAAATGGAAAATCCATTATTAGCAATTTCAAATGACATTTAAATGCCATTTTAATCCATTAAAATACAACTACATTATTAGCAATTTGAAATGGAATTTTAATGGCATTTTAATGCCATTAATATCCAAAGAATGTTAATGCATTTTGATCCATTTTAATGGCATTTAAATTCCATTTTATCAAAACTATTTTGAAAAATTGAGAATATTTCATAAAATTGTAATATCCTATTAATGCTATTGTAATCAATTTTATCATTAAAAATGATATTTAATGGCATTTTAATGGCTATAATTTGTAATTAACTTAGCTAGATAAAACAGTTGGCATTTTTCAACAAATTTATGCTGGTTTTTATGCTGTGTTTTAATGTTTTAATCGCAATTGCAGAATTTTTTTGGAATTTTGCTTGTCAAAAACAGAAGGAAATATTTCATGTAATGCTTGTTTCAATGTTTGGCAGTACCCGCGCTGTTTTTCTACACGTTCTATCAATGGCAGCGATAGTTGAATTACAATGCGTATGCACCTAAATTCATTCCTGACAGTCACTGGTGGAATTTTTGCACATACAGGTATTGGAAAAGTTCCCTCGGCAATTATAATTATCAAAATTGATCCTTAAAGAAAGATATTTGAAATGTAATTTGATGAACTCAGAAAAACTAGGAAGCAGCTTTTGCAATTCTATAAAAAAACAGTGCTTATAACCTTAAATGTCAACCCAATCTGCAGCAAGT
This sequence comes from Hofstenia miamia, assembly GCA_900660155.1. Classification (NCBI taxonomy): domain Eukaryota; kingdom Metazoa; phylum Xenacoelomorpha; order Acoela; family Hofsteniidae; genus Hofstenia; species Hofstenia miamia. The sequence continues at coordinate 489,493 of CABFPE010000459.1, forward strand.
TAGTGATTCTATAAGTTGAAATACTTATTAGAATTTCATGTTTTAATTTGAAGTTCATAATGTAATTGATTGCACTTACTGTTTATTCATAAAGTTGATTTTGTAACACTCTTATTCCATGTTAACTGATATTATAGTTAGCAGTATAATTAAAAATGCATATTTAAATCACAATTCACACTTTTCATCAAAAAATTAAAAAATATGACAATGATTAAAATTCAACATCTATTTTTCTATGCCAGTTTAGTGTAAATTTTGGAACTTTTAAACTTTTCAGTGAATGAGGGGGGGAGTGGAGATAACGCAAAGGTACCTAAATTCATTAATTATGTATGATGACAAATGTTTAGGTGAGGAAATGAGGAGTGCATATATATATATATATATATATATATATATATATGATAGCAACTACTGTGCACTGGCTACTAGTACATGCAAGCCGTCATCATTTTGTCTAGGGCAATTCTAACATCAAATATTGTGATTATGATAAGTAAACTACCGCATTACACCTAAGCAACAACAAAAGCAACATTCTTTTATCATAATGAGAACCATTATAGTGTTATTTTAGATTAGTATTTAAACACTGTGAGAAGTCTAGCAATGTCAAACAATTTATTGTTAATTATATCCCATTCATGCAGAAGAGATGACAATTCCAGTTTGTAAGTCACTTACAATGTCTTTAGGTTTGATTATTAATTCATAATTGCTCAAAACTTCATTATTGAACATTGAAATACATTTATTGTGAAATAATGAAACTACACGTCAAAATAACATTTTCAAGTATTTATCGGATTTTTTTGACAAATGACAACAATAAGCATTGAAGCTATTAACTTTCTTAGAATGCAGTAATATCATATATTTGCTAATTATATTATTATATTGCTAATTATATTATTATAACTAATAACTGTGATGATATTATTGTGTATCATTTTTATTGTGTAAATGTTGATTATTATTGCACCAAGATTTTACATATGTAGTGCATGTGTTTACCCCAAACTTGTCAACAAGCCGAGCTTCTAAAGAGCCAAGCCGTGCTTGAGCAGAATATTGGATATACAACGAGCCCAAAATGAGCCATTTTTAAGCAAATAAAATTTATAGTGCGGCTTGTTAAATTGATTATGCAGATTTTCGTATTTTTAATTCAATATTTCTTACTTATAATCGTATTTTAGAAATGTTTATTAAATAATGGGAGAGCAATTGAAAAAATTCTGAGGGCACAATATTTTAAAGAAAAATACCGAGCTGAAAACAAGCCTCATTGAAAGATTTTTTTTGGCGAACCAAGCCAAACCGAATTTACTCAAAATTTAAATGAGCCAAGCTTAAAAATTACGGCTTGTTGACAAGTCTGGTTCACCCTGCTAAATATTTGCATTTTTTTCAGAACAATGCAAAATTTTCTGGGGAGGGTGGAAACAGCTGTGTGGGTCTAGGGTTAAGGTTCCTATGTAAAACTAACAAGATTAAAAACTACTTTTGAATTCTAAGGTAAGTGAAAAATTGTTTCATGTTAGCTGTTTAAAGATTGCATAGTATCAACCCAAGCACGTCTAATTTATCTACTTTATATAATTATAATAAAATTTTAGAATTAGTTGTTATATCTGATGTATAATTTTGTCTCTCAGATTAGACTTTTTATGCATTTCCAAATCTAACAATTAATATTTAGCAACATTCTATTTTGAATTTTCAATAGATGCTAAAGTAATTATGATATTTAATATTATCTATGTAAATTCTGTTTTAGATTCGTGAAAGAAAAGAATTCACATTCGATATTTCGTAAAAAGAAGCTATCACTTCTATTCTTATAAAAATGTTGAAACATGAGCTTTAAACAACTATAATACATAAACATTTAATCTGTGGATATCAAATTCTAAATCAATTGTTTAGTTTATAGCAATGAAGATATTCCTACAGAGGTTGGATAAATGTTTCATTGGATATGATATATGATATTATTGGTAATTGTTCTAATTTGTATTTTTAGAGATATTGAATTTTAAAATATAGCGATTGATCACCCTAGCTAACCAAAATGATTAAAAATGGCATTAAAATGGAAAATCCATTATTAGCAATTTCAAATGACATTTAAATGCCATTTTAATCCATTAAAATACAACTACATTATTAGCAATTTGAAATGGAATTTTAATGGCATTTTAATGCCATTAATATCCAAAGAATGTTAATGCATTTTGATCCATTTTAATGGCATTTAAATTCCATTTTATCAAAACTATTTTGAAAAATTGAGAATATTTCATAAAATTGTAATATCCTATTAATGCTATTGTAATCAATTTTATCATTAAAAATGATATTTAATGGCATTTTAATGGCTATAATTTGTAATTAACTTAGCTAGATAAAACAGTTGGCATTTTTCAACAAATTTATGCTGGTTTTTATGCTGTGTTTTAATGTTTTAATCGCAATTGCAGAATTTTTTTGGAATTTTGCTTGTCAAAAACAGAAGGAAATATTTCATGTAATGCTTGTTTCAATGTTTGGCAGTACCCGCGCTGTTTTTCTACACGTTCTATCAATGGCAGCGATAGTTGAATTACAATGCGTATGCACCTAAATTCATTCCTGACAGTCACTGGTGGAATTTTTGCACATACAGGTATTGGAAAAGTTCCCTCGGCAATTATAATTATCAAAATTGATCCTTAAAGAAAGATATTTGAAATGTAATTTGATGAACTCAGAAAAACTAGGAAGCAGCTTTTGCAATTCTATAAAAAAACAGTGCTTATAACCTTAAATGTCAACCCAATCTGCAGCAAGTTAGTGATTCTATAAGTTGAAATACTTATTAGAATTTCATGTTTTAATTTGAAGTTCATAATGTAATTGATTGCACTTACTGTTTATTCATAAAGTTGATTTTGTAACACTCTTATTCCATGTTAACTGATATTATAGTTAGCAGTATAATTAAAAATGCATATTTAAATCACAATTCACACTTTTCATCAAAAAATTAAAAAATATGACAATGATTAAAATTCAACATCTATTTTTCTATGCCAGTTTAGTGTAAATTTTGGAACTTTTAAACTTTTCAGTGAATGAGGGGGGGGGTGGAGATAACGCAAAGGTACCTAAATTCATTAATTATGTATGATGACAAATGTTTAGGTGAGGAAATGAGGAGTGCATATATATATATATATATATTTAAATTTATTTATATATAAAAAAATTTAAATAATCATATACAAGACTACACATGATGACAAATATTTATATATGTATGTGTATACATGTATTCGTGCATGGCACGTATTTGTAAACTATACCAGGGCCTTCTTTAATACACGGCCTTGTTATCTGCAGTAATGCACAAAAGTTTGGGCCAAAGTCAAAAATAGTAAAACATTACAAAACATTGTTAATTTTTCATAAAATCAAATATATCTATTGTAAATACATTTTGCACATATAATAACAAATAAAATCAACTTTGGCAAATATATGATATTATTTCAATTATGCTTTAAACCTTTGTTTTTCTTAAAAACCTTCACAGAGTCTTTACGGTTAGTATCCTTAAAAGCCTTTTGCTGGGTTTTGAAAAAAAAATTTACCATGGTTGAAAATGCAACACTACAAGCTTTCAATGCATGGTCATGACAATAAAACACTGGTGGCTTTGACATTCTTTTTTTAAACTCCTGACAGTTGTTTGTCCTAGATCATCAAGCAGTCTCAATTCCTTGAAGTTGGCTTTTAGTAAAGAAAAGCCTTTAATAAAGAAATTAAACAATTGAATTGATGGCATTTCTAATCCTTCAAGATTCATTTGCCTCAGATAGGCCGTAGATATGGAATGACTTCCATTTAATAACTCTTGGCAACCTTCACATGAAAACATTCTGTCCAGGTTATTCCCTATATAACCACTAATTTACATTGACACTTCTTCCTTATCTTCATTCAATTCGTCACCATCCAATAATGTAATGCCTTTTTCATTTTTGTTGGATTCCAGACAGGTACTTAGGTCACTAAGAGAAAAATTCTTCAAAATTTTGATAATTTTTATTTTTTTTTCTGAGCTGTTACATTTGTAAAGGGATATCAGAAACCTTTCGCCAGACATTTGGCCGTATTGCCCAAATCTTTGTTCAAGGGGATCAGTTTGTAAACGAGACGTTAAAACATATTCAAATCCATTTTTAAGAAGCTCAATACAAAAAGTTGAAATTGATGATGCGGAAAATTGAAATGGAATTAAAGTTTGTGTTGAAAATCCAGATCTGTTACTAGATTTCCACTGTTCAATCCACTTTGCAAAGTTCTGAAGAAAGTGTATTTTTCCATCAGATTGACTAATTCCTTGTGCAATTCAAAGTTTTAATGTTGTCATAACAGATTCCTTAGCAATCGAACATGTGGCATATGAAACATTTCAGATATTACAGAGTATGCTGACAAAGATGTGTAGCGCAAAAGAATTGCCAATCGTATCAAATGTGATGAATAAGGTTCCTTTTTGCATTGGCCAGGACAAAGACAAAATCTTTTTAACTCTTCCAGTAGGTTAACAGAGACATGATATTATCACTGTCGGAGAATGTACTAACATAATGAATTAGAGTATTTAATTGTGAATGTTTATTGATGCGGCATCCATGCAATAATCTCAACCATTCTGGCAAAGAAATAACACACCCATGAAAGGACAATGAGACAGTTTAATCTCTATTCAAAACAACAGCGCCTTTTACAACAGGGTTGCCTTCCCTTTTATGATAGAATCGAAAGTAATTGCCAAATCTATCAAATTTTCAGGACAAGTTTTTTCACTGATACTTTCAAAATCTAATTTGTCCATCCTAAATTTGTAAAATTGATTGATTGGGGTAAAATAATGCCAGTTACCATATAATTGAAAAAATTGTAGTTAAAATTAAAATATATAAGATATTCTTAATATTAGTAAATTTAAGTTAAAACAAATTTTGGAATTAAAGACAACGTCCCGGCTAAATACCTAAATACTTAAACAATTATTGTAACCATGGGAACAAAAAATGGCAATAATGATAGTAATTTAAATTATATAAACCCTGTTTTTGTATATATGTAAATTCATTCAATTCTTACCTTGTAAATTCCGCTAGTTCATCTTTTTTAATTGATCTGTCTTTGGGTGGATTTCTTGGTGAAGTTAAAGTACTTTTAACACTTTGGCGAAAGTCAAATATGGTTGGGATTGGACGCAGAACAAAATTAAGGTAAATCGAAAAAGATTACCTTTAAAAAGCTTCTCACAAAAAACAGAATTTTTGCCAAGAATTTAATTTGAGCCACAAATTGCTTTTTTCCATTCATCCTGTAAAACCTTTTGATGTGGGAAAGCAAAAATTTTGTAGTAGATATCTGTTTTGTAACCAGATTTACATAGGGGCACCGCACATTTCTTAACCATTGTAACGACGATATATTTCTGCACTAATGACTTAAAGTAGTCGTTTGCCTAGACCAATGGGTTTTAATTTGCACAATCGTGGAATATGCTGTGATTGGCCGACGTGCAAATGGTTTCATCACACTAGTAATTACCCAATTACGTGATGAATTCAAAAGAATAAGCTTTAATATCATTACATTGTTAAACTATTTTGTCTTGTATTATAATCTGGAATGTTAATAAGTTGCCCCCAAATTAATTGGCATTACTGCAGATAACCGGGCCGTGTATTAAAGAAGGCCCTGAATTTAATTAGGTTAGCCTCTTATCTTCCAAATTTTATTTGTTCCAATAAGTCAGTTAAATCTGCAAACATAAGTATATTTTAGATAGCCTGAAAGTGTTGCTCTGTTATCTGCTTTGAGTAGCTGGTAAAAGGTATATTTATATATATATATATATATATATATATTGTTTTAAAATTTTTAAACATCTAAGAAATATATTTTTCAATATATCCAGTATTAGGGTCTAAGCAGTTCTAACGCCGTGTTTCTAGCTCACAATACTTCAGCACCACAGTAAAACTTCATTTTTTGCTTCATCCAATATATTAAATATCTGGTAACACAAATGCTCTTTTAGCTTTGGAAGTAGAAAATAGTCAAAATGGGCAAGAACAGCCCATACACTGGATGGAGGATTTGGAAAACGTTATCAACATCTTTTACAGAGGGTTTCTTACAGCATTGCCGAAGGTAAGCAAAATTTTATTGTGCAAATATCCTTTGGCTTTTCTAGCTATTGCAGTCTAAATCTGTGAAAAGCCTATTCGTAACAGTTCTCTGACATTTGAGAAAATTAATTAGGATTATTCCATTCATTTCCTAAAACATGCTTGGATAATTTTGATTGAATTTTACTTTGAGGATGTAATAGATAGATTCATGTTTCATTTACAAGAAAAAACCGCCTAAGTAAATCCCTGATAAATTGCAAGAGAAACATTAGCCATCTAATCAAGTTGATTTTGGCGCAACGCTTTTATGACCCAATGATCTGACAGCTGACTGAGCCCGAGGTTTTCACCTAAGATTAAAAACACTGAACCATGTGATATTTCAATATAATATGCAACTGCATATCTCCTTCAACTAGATTTTCACACAATCTATCGGCAAAGGTAGTTTCATTTTTGGTTCTTTGGCCTTCTCAACCCTCACTAAAGCACTTTATCCAATCACAAAAAGGGGAACTATCCCCTTACACTTTACTAAATATTTTAATAATATCATCTGAGTTTCATCTTTTTATCTTAAATTTGTAAAAAGTCCTTTTTTCCCTCGCCTCAAGGTCATCAATTTTATGGAACTTTCAATAACAGACAATTATCAAACACTTAACATCAAAATAACCTATGCAATTATGATGAAACTTGCTCAGGCAAAAAGTGCCATCGTCATGACTTGATTGATATGCAGTTCTTGTTTTAAATATGCAGCGTTTGCAAATTAAGTTGATATATATATATATATATATATATATATATATATATATAATTTGAAACACACATTAAATGTATTAAATGTAAACATTGATAACTACATTACTAAATCTTACATGGTTTATACTGACATCCGACAACAAATAATAACTTTTTATTGATTGATCCTACTCAATCCAACCTAAAAATTTAGTAAGACATATAACCTAGACCATGAGTTGGTTTGGTCAACTCAGTACCTCATTATACAGTAATAGATACCATATTTCTGTTTGGTCCCATATCATAATTACAGCCATTGAAGCTCTTGCTAATAATTTCTAATTGAATTTAAGCTGCGGACACAAACTTCAAGACATTCGCGATGAATCAACAATAAGAAAAAATTAGTTGCCACCGATGGCCACGATTCTTCAAGATAAATTCAAATAGAGTATACAATACAAGGACATTGCTTCTAATCATTCGTGGGAGATTCATTGCTGCATTTCTAGTGGGAATTCTTTGTAGAAATTTGAATCAAAAGCCGTGCCTTTATGAGCTGACAGAGGTTGTATCAACAAATCATGCAAGTATTGCGCAAACTATCAATTCAACAATAAAACAGCTATATGGCCCTCAAATCTCATGTTCAAGCCTCAAGTTGAGAGTTTCTGATGCTGCATCATATATGCTAAAAGCCTGTAGAGAACTGAAAACAATCTATCCTAATGTAATTCACTTTACATGTGTTGCGCACGGTATGCATAGAGTTGCAGAATATTTACGTTCAAAACATCAAAAAACGACAAATTGATCAATAGCCTGAAGAGAATTTTTGTCGACAGCGCAAGGCGCAGAAGATTATCCACTGAAACGACAAGTTTGTCATTGGTACCACAGCCGATTATTACGAGCTGATCAACCTATTAGTATTTTTCTATGCAACAAATCCATTAATGAACTCGAAGAAGAATCAGCTGCAAAGATCAATCCTAAAGAACTTTTAAATGATGAAGAAGTTAAAGCTCAACTTGCTTTCATTTCATTCCATTTCCAGTCCTTAGCATTGTCAATTATGCTTTTAGAGAAAAGGCAGTCGATTTCAACCATTATACATACTTTGAATAGAATAGAGAAGAGCTTACCAATAAACACAAGTTTGCAAGTGTCTTGGAAACGCATCCTGGATTCGAAATAATGCGTCAGTATTCGAGAGTTCTAGAGGGAAGTCAATCCTTAGGGGAAGGCATTCCAAGTGAACTTTTAAAATTCAAGTTTACTTTCGGTGTAAATGCAGGTATTCCCTTTAATTAAGTGCTAGTTTGCATGATCAACTTTGCGTATTATCATTCTATGGATAATTATTTATTTACTCAGTAATAAGCAGCATGTGGTCAATACATAAGGAAACGCAATTGCGACAGGGAAGGGACATCTCGTCATGGCCAAAAAATCATTTAATATTAAAGCTTCAAGGAGATGGTTTGGTTCGGGATCACTCAAAATACCGCGGTATCGGTATGCTATGAAAAATCAATAGCATGTTTAACATATATATACATATATATATATATTCATTTTTAGACACAATACCGCGGTATCGGTTTCGGTATCGGTGTACCGTCGGTCTCTAAACCAGACTATAAAGTACCATACACATTATCGTCAAATGAGTGATAAATGTGTCAATAGTTTTAATTATTCCGAAATTTGTAATGCCTTAGTTGTATTTAGTCATACATTTTCTGGCAATGTTTGGATTGTGCTTTAATTCAATTTCTGCTTTTACAACAGATATGCAAAAACATTCAGAAGAATTCAAAAGAATAGACTGTATAGGATCGATAAAGAAAAATTCAAATTTGTTAAGATGTGCACTCTCGTGTGGAAAAAGCATGGACTGTATGTCTTTTAACATAATAAGCAACAATGTCTGTATTTTGTTTTTTGCCAATTGCAGCAGGGATGAAAATTTAGTACCTCAATCGAATTCAGTTTTATTTTAAGAAGTCTTGAATATTCCGCGTTGAATGCGTTGATTGATAACTTACCATGGCGTTGGGTCAAACCACCGTAACTGTGACAGACATGAGTATCAATTTTTTGTCAGTAAAAAAGGTTAAAAATTTGTCGCACATAAAATGAAGTGCGGCTATAGTGATTAAAAGAAAAAAAATTTCAAGTAATATAAATATATATATATATATATAAAGTATTAGGGTGGGCCTTATATAAGGTAAAAATTTAAAAATTTGATATTTTTATGTCTGAACCTCTCAAAAGGTTTTATTTCCTTAGAAACACTTTTACTCAAATTTCTAATAATCTTTTATATTACTTAGAGGAGGCGAAAAGCTGTGAAAATTGGCCTAATAAGGCTCAAATCATGATATAGGAAATAATGTATCAATACCATAGTCACAAAATCAGAATAGCTGACTTTTTATTTTCTAGAGTTTCTCTACAATGCCCAAAGCATACTGCGAAATAGAATTGTTTCATTTTCTGTATTAAACACACAAATCGTTAGCAGTTGCTATCGAGCCTATAACTTTTTGAGCGATTTTGAGATATTCAATTTCATTAAGCCTTCTGGATAGCTTTTAAGAAAGCTATCAAATGCACTCCACTCCTAAGCACCCTTATTCTGATTCTGGTTATGAAAACAACAGACACTTTGCCTCATTGTTGGTCCTCTCCTTATGAGCACATTTCAGTGTTTTTCCTTTTCAATATCCTTAAAATTTTCAGAATTTTGATAATTTCAGCCAAATTTCAATTAGAATGCAGCAAGCTCATAAGAATCTGTTCCTCTGAAAGATAAACAAATTGCCTAAATTCTTACACAATCTAGCCACCTGCATGTGACGTTGAGGATAGAAATAAAGAAACTGAAGTTATTTCAAGTCCTAACTATCTGCCTATGGAGTAATTAGCGCCAAGAATTAAACCTTAATATCAACATTTGCTAAAACAGTTGTTGATATCTCGTAATCCCGTCATCTATGCAAATTCAAGTTTGAACGGAGAGCAAAATAGCTAAATTTAGGATCTGTATTTGGACTTCAGCATCCATCATGTTTGATGCATGAGGTAGAGAAAGGTGTTTTAAGTTTCTTGGGATAAAGAGATTCCTCCCAATAAAATCAACTTCTGATAATGATTTTGCTGGAGTTCCACGTTGAAATGAGCAATAACGCTGAGAAATTAAACTTTTTCTAAGATACTGTTTCCTTTTATTACAGCTTGTTAAGTGAATTACAAGAATAAATTCTCTGTTTTCCTGATGATGGCGTCCTGGCTAGGATTAGTCTAAATTCCAGTAATTCAGCAAAAGATTTCTTCTTGCTGACTTCCAAATATTGGTGCAATTTGAAAATTAATATAAAATATTATATACACTAAAGACCTAAAATACAATTTTCAATAAAGTTGTCTTGTATATGTAGTTTTTTCAGAGCCTTGATATGATTCTTTTTAAATTCTTATGCTCATACAATTTATGATATTATATATATATATATATATATATATGCATCCTCCAAAATAAAACAGGGTTCCCAGAGCAACGTGTCGAACTGGAACAAATCACAGATGAAAGAATGAATCAAATTGTCAACATGGATATTGAACAGCTCTCTAAAGATGAAGAAGGTTACTCATACGTATTATTATTGGTGGATAACTTAACAAAATACAGTAAAATGATACCTATCAAAAATACAAAATCTCAAACCATAGCCAAAGCAGTGATCAAAAACTGGATATGCGTATTTGGACCAATGGAAAACCTAATTACTGATCAAGGCATCCAATTTGAAAGCAAACTATTTCAATGCGTAGCAAAACACCTTGAAATGGAACACAATCATACAACAGCACATCACCAACAAGCTAACAGAGAAGTAGAAAGACTAAATTACACATTAATTAAACTGATGTGAGCTACAACAACCAACATAGGTGGCAAAGATTGGCGCGAGGTTCTTCCCATGATTGAGTACTATTACAACACCAACTCATGCAACAACTACAATACCTCCATACAAAGCTGTCTACAGTCACAAAGCACCTACCCCAGTCGGAATGCTATTCAAAAACTACTACAATCACATTGATCACGACTACTGTATAAATCTAATAGAAAAACTCAACAACACTCATGAAATCATCTGTGCTAATACCAAGAAAAGCGCCTTTTGCCAACAACACTACTACAACAAATTCATGTACAGTAAACCACACAAGGTTGGAGATCAAGTCTACTCATTCCAACCAGGAGTAATAACTACCAAAAAACAAGTGGGAAACTTGCTATGAATTGGTTCAGCCCTTTCCAAATAAAAAAGTTTTACAACACAATAACTATTTGCTAAGCAATGGGAAAATTACCAACTTTAAAATTCTAAAACAAACAGCTAAAAACATTGAAGACGCAAAAATCAATCAACCCCGTCATTCCACTAAGCAAAATATCAATTATAATGAATGGCATATTAACATAGTCTCTTTGCCTTTAGATGATAAAAGATATCCGGCAGACAACTAATCTAGAACCCCATAAGTCTCTCAAAACTAATACCTCGCCTGATGAAAAAGACTTGCATGCAGGACCATCCCAAGTCTTAGTCAGTATAAGTTCATCAGACTCAGACTCAGACTCTGAGATGCTCCTAGCTCCTGACATCTTTACTTGTGTAAGTGCACCAAGTATGGATTCAGGAGCCACACAGACCTGCCTTCAACCTCCACAGAGCCTACCACATCAAAAAGAGCAAACAAAAAACGAAAATTCTCTTCACTACCAGCCTCTCATATACCAACTAAAAGACAAATACTTGGAAACTTGTCACAAATCAGCTCCACCACCTCTGAATGCAGCACCAAGCAATCTGCCAGTTACCAAAAGCACCTGGAAAAATCTCTATATGTAAAGGAGAAGTACTACATACTTATTTCATCACAACACATAGAGTGTGACATATCAGTGCCAACAACCTCTCTGATCAAACAAAACTTTTAACATTGGATCTTCCCAGCATGTCTGAAAATAAAATTCACCATAGAGCACTACCTGCAATGATTGATGCAGGTAAACAACCAAAAATCAGCATTCTCATTTTTACAAAGAATGGATGTGTGAAGAACTCAGTTGCAAATACTTATGAAGTACAACTCACATCACATTCAAACATGACATCACATTAAAATACATTTACAAATTCATAAGAAACAAAAAAGCATGCCAAAAGATTACATCTATCAACATTGATTGGAAAAATCTCATGCTAATCTACATTCTTAAACCTATCAGTAAGGACAACACCAAGATGGTGCAATGCATGAACCAAATTCTAGTCACTGCTCAAACTATCAATGTTAAAACTCTATTCATATATATAGAAGAAAATAATGAAATCATACATGACACAGCCCTCAATCTTGAAGAATATCAGGAAAGCAGTCACGATTAAAGAAAGTGTTACCAATTCAATATTCATCAACATACACCACTGCAACACATAATCACAGACAAAAAATCACTATCACATGCTTCTCCAAGCAAAAACCCTAGAGATTCTTGATCCTAACTGCATTTGCACAAATATTTCCAACATTCAATGCAAATTCTCATTTAGCCAATCTCAACATGCACTAAATGAAATCCATCAAAGATGGACACAACTGAAAGTTAGTAAATACAATAAAAAACAGTGGCCAGAGATCAAAATCAAATGCCCGCATGGAACATACTCAACAACCATGGAGAGATTACTAAGCCAAATCATAACAGCCTCTAGATTCAAACACAAAACGTCCTTCTGAAAAGAACTGTTCAAAGTAGATGAGATACCAGATATCCTGGCAATGCCTGCATTATGGTTACTCAGTATTTTCTTAACTCATGAAAACTCTTTCCAAATGCCTATGACAAAAAGAGCAAACATAAAAATAACAAAACTGTGTTTCTTTGAAATCACAATTGTACTGCTTCTGTAAAAACTTAAAACTGTCTGCTGCTTGAAACATCTCTCACAACATCCCCCTCAAACTAAAGAAATCCAACATCAATTGTTTTGAGAAATACCTCACAAAAGTGATCAACAAAGAAAACCCATTTGGTAGATTGTCACCAATAATGATACAAAACAAACTGGGACTCCATGAAAAAGAGATTGACATCTTCCAAGTCAACACAAGAAAATACATGTGGGGAGCAACACTGGAAACACGCTACAAAACCTACACAAATTGTAACTCTCCCCTCACCACAGAAATGCTACAGGAAAGACTACCACATTCAACTCAGAGCGCTGGCAGCTTGGACACTGTCCCTTGCACCACTGGACTTAATTCTGTTGTTGTTTTACCAACTCCTACCCCCACTGAACGTTTTTCTGGTATATCCACACCCTCTGAAGTTTTGTTGCAAGAAATCCACTTCCCTGCTGTTGAATCTGTTTCTTATGTATACTCCACCATCCCTCATTCTGAGTCGCTGACACTTGAGGTTTAGCAACTCAGAGAATCCTTAGCTGAACAAATTTCACAGCACTGTTCCTGTGAAGCCTGTTTTGACGCCCTACAAGCCAAAATGAGACAACAAGCCACCATTGCTTGGCAGCATTAGAGACGCCTGCTCAATTCAATCTCAGCCTTGGAGATGTGAATTCAGGAAGCCTTCCTGCAAGCTCCTCCAACTCCCCCAGAGGAACCTGAATATGTAACTCATGCTCTTTTGAATAAGGCTCTTGATGCCCTTTCAGAAAAGTTCTCAACAGTTATATCACAGGCAATGTCTGTCCACATCTCTAATGCTTTGCCAGCACCTACTCTGTCCCCTGTGATGCCACCATTTGTTACCCCCATTACCTCTTTTACAAGGAGAACACCTACTTTCATTCAGTCTCCCCTTTCTCAAGTCGCAATGCTAACTACAGTAGCTACTCCAAGCTCTTGTACCCCAAGTGTAACATTTGTGCCTTCAGCACCCATAAATGTCTCAGTCACCCCACCTACTACGATTGTTCCACCCTCTCCTTTGAGTGACCCTATTGGATCTATGACAACTCATGGGCCACACTTCACTCAATCCATTTTGTCCACTGAAGCACCAGTGAATGAACAATCAAATCTCTTTAATAGACACTCAGTACTGCCTAAATTTACTTTCAAAATCAACAAAATCTCACAGTTGTTCAACAAGTGGCTCTTTCTATTCAAGTTAACTATGAAGCAGTATAAAACCACTCAGGACGCTGCTGCACAATTTCCCATGTTCCTTCAAGGCCTTGCATACAATCAGAATATGATTCTGGATAGGGAAGTTAAGACAAATTACCAGTTACTCATTGGTTACTTCAAGGACCTCTACAAAGTGCCTCAAATCAAACAGCAGTATAAGATGCTCTTATGTGACCTTTCCTTCAAGAAGGGAGATGATGTGAGAACCAACATAATGCAAGTTGATACACTCTTTTGCCTCAGTAAACTAACTCCAGAATACTTGAAACATGATCTCTTCTCCTACATTTGTTGGGGATTACCTTCTTTCTACCATCAGGAGCCACCTTGAACTTAAATGTGATCTGGAAGATGATTTAAACTCTATCATTAAGAAGGAGATTAGCATTGTTTACATGCTACAAAATACTACATGCATTGAGAGAGATGCTGGCAACCTGAAGATGGGTCAACCTACCATGAAATCCTTAACCTCTTCAAGTTCTGCTACAGTTCAAAAAAAGATGGACACTGAAAGACAGTCTGCCCCTAACTGTACCCAGAATGGGCTGTTATCCGCCTAATTGCAGATGGAGATGGTATCATCATTGATGAGCCTTCCATTGAAGTGTGAGTCTGTCAACCATTTAAATTAGCTGGAGCACTGCCTCCTGAAAACTGTGCACATGATGTTTTGGTGATAACTTCATTGCTACACACTAATGTCATCCCTGCAGACATAAATGGATTATTAATTAATACTACCATTGATACAAGAGCTTCTGTATCCATCATCAGTGACACCTGTTGTGACAAGGTTTTCTACAGAGAGAAGACTTGTTGCTTTCCACTGCTCATTTATTGGATGCTTCAGGGAATACTATTTCACTGAAGGGCCAGATTAGCAATCTTGAGTTACACATCCATCAGGAATGCTTTAACATTGACCTCATCATGGTAGACACCTGTAATCAGCCTCTACCATATGATATTATCCTTGGGAACAACTTCCTTGAGAGAAACACATGCATAATCAATTATGGTACCAACACTCTGAGCCACAGGAGGAACTGATTACCACTTGCAACCAAGATATCTTTTTAACTTTCACAGATACAATCATGGTGGAACCATGGCACTGGCAATGAGTTGCCATTGCTACGAGCTCTCCTTGTGAGGGGGACATTATGATTTCTGGAAAAAAGAGGGAAAAGCCTCCACAGTTTACATTTTTCTCCAGAACTTTGTCATGTCTCTTGTGGAGGGACTTATGTCACTGTACTTAACAGTTCCACACACCTGATCTGTATGGATCCCTCAAAGACATCTATTCTCACTACACTGGTCCAACTCAAAACTAAAGCTGCAGCCTGTCTGCTCATTCTTACCTTGATTCACAATCTCAGTGAACTGAGAGATCCAGTCCAGATCCCAGTTGTAAACAAGAAAAATAATGGACATCTGAGTCCACAAGAACGTGACATGCTCTCTGCCCTCTTATGCCACCATCACAATGTGTTTAATTATGGATCAATAAGTGTTGGAAAAGCTGTTGGGGAACAACATTCACCAAGGTAATAAGTACTGCCTCTGTGTTGATTTCCAACATCTCAACAATATTACAGTCAAGGATGTGTATCAGTTACCTCGCATTGAGGACCTCCTCTATGATGCCAGCAAGTACAAGTTATTCTCATGCTTAGATCTCTGTAAAGCCTATTGGCAGATACCAATGAAGCCTGCCAACATTCCAAAAACTGGGTTGCACTTTGAAGATCCTCCACAACTCTGGACTCCAGGTAAATGGAAACAAGTGTTCACTCATTTTGCCCCAAGTTACCTTCTTAGGTAGGGTAGTCAAATCCAAAGGATATCTATCAAAAATGATGTGAAAGACCATCTAGATCAAATTGAGACTCCACATTTGTGTAAGGACGTCCAACGCCTGATGGGATTTCTCAACTATTATGGCTCCTTCATTTAGGAATTAGCCAACTGAACCAAGAATATCTCTAACTTACTAAGAAAGAATACTGAATTTTGTTGGACTTGGGCTGAACAAGAAGAGCTGGATGCTGTGAAGTGAGAGCTCAGACAGATCCCCAGTCTGAACACTCCAGATTACATGAGAGAATTCATTGTCAACTGTGACATGAGTTCAGTCGCCATCAGTGGTGTGCTCAGCTAGGTGATCAATGGCCAGGAATGCCCTGTACAATACTTCAGCCAGAAGGTTCACAATGCTGAACTGAATTATGGAGCTACAAAATCAGAAATGCTGGCACTTGTTGAGAGTCTGAAGAAGTTCTGATTCTTCATTCTAGGCCGCCAATTTGTTGTGTGCATGGCTTAAAAAGTTTTCTGGCAACAAGTCCAACATCATTGCCCAATGGTTGGAATATCTTAATGACTTCTCTTTTACGATTACTNGTTGGACTTAGGCTGAACAAGAAGAGCTGGATGCTGTGAAGTGAGAGCTCAGACAGATCCCCAGTCTGAACACTCCAGATTACATGAGAGAATTCATTGTCAACTGTGACATGAGTTCAGTCGCCATCAGTGGTGTGCTCAGCTAGGTGATCAATGGCCAGGAATGCCCTGTACAATACTTCAGCCAGAAGGTTCACAATGCTGAACTGAATTATGGAGCTACAAAATCAGAAATGCTGGCACTTGTTGAGAGTCTGAAGAAGTTCTGATTCTTCATTCTAGGCCGCCAATTTGTTGTGTGCATGGCTTAAAAAGTTTTCTGGCAACAAGTCCAACATCATTGCCCAATGGTTGGAATATCTTAATGACTTCTCTTTTACGATTACTCATAGCCCTGGGAGATTGCATCTCAATGCTGATTATTTCACTGCTCTGCCAATCTACAAGAGAGACCCGTGGAAGCCACTGGGTGAGAAGACTCCATTTGGATTCATCCCTGCCTGTGAGTACAAGCTCCTCCTTGATATCAATGCAGATCAAAATAGGAAAGCAATCCTCCCTATTATGGTGAAGAAGGAGATTTCTGAAAAGGAGATTGCTGCCCATCAATTACATGACAAGGTTTTGTCTGAAATCATTTTTAAGATCAAGAATCCTGATCATGCTATTAGTTACTTTGCTAAGTGATACTTTCAACATTATCATTGGAAGCTTACTGAAGTTGGACTTCTCTACACACATAGCAGGAACAACCATCTGGTGATCCCAGTGTACTTCAAGCAAGATCTCATCCAAAAGATCCATGAACGTGGACACCTTGGGATTATCCAGACAGAAAGAACATTTAATGCTCATTACGTCACCATCAGTATTAGAGCCACAGTACAAGATGTAATTGTCAAATGTGAAGCATGTCTGCTTCAAGGAGCTGGACACTTTCCAGAGCAGAGAGCCAAGCTCCATAGTCAGGTCACTGAAAGAATGAATGAAGTGCTCCATATGGACATTGAAAAACTCTCAAGGGATGAGCAAGGATTTCAATATCTATTGGTCTTGATAGACTACTTTACCAAGTATGCATGGCTCATTCCTCTTGACAACACCACTGCCAAAGTCATTGATGAAAGAATTGTGAAAGACTGGATCTTCAAGCTCAGGCCTATGGAGTGCTTGGTCTCTGACCTCAGTCCTCAGTTCGAAAATTCTTTAATGTCTACTCTCATGAAAGAACTAGAGATCATACATGATTTCACCACTGCTTACCATCCACAGTCAAATGGCATCATTGAGCAACTAAACCACACACTCATCAAGCTGATCAGAGTTGCTTTAGCCTGTGCCACTGGTCAAAATTGGAGACACATCATAGAAGTGGTCGAGTTCTTTTACAATACCACTGTGCACTCCACCACCAAAGTAAGTCCTTTCAAAGCCATGTCTAACCATGAAGCAAGCACTCCTTTGTAGATCATGTCCCCAGACTACAATGAGCCAACTTTGGAAAACTTTGTGAACCAGATGCTGAAAGAATTCCAAGAAGTGCACCTTTCTATCTGTCAGAATACCAATCAGTCTGTTATTTGCCAGAAAAGAATTTTGATAAAATGCTGTACAGTGAACCACAAAAAAATTGAAGATTCTGTATTTGCTTATTTTCCTCATCAGGTTACTGATGGGAACCAGGTATGAAAACTTGCCACTAATTGGCAAGGGCGTTTTAAAATAGTGAAGGTGTTAGATCAACACAGGTACTCATTAGATAATGGTAAAGTCTCCCATTTCCAGCAACTTAGACAAACAATTAAAGATATACAAAATGCAGTCACTGATAATAATAATGAGTTCTCTCTCATCAATGATGGTGTGAATGAGATAGAGTATTAGGATACCCTCACCAAATGTGAGGAAGATGACGTTACACAGGTCAAGTACTATAGTAACCTTGGCAATAGTAGCAACACTATAGCTACTTGTATTTTGCCTAAACAAAAAGCTAGAGATCAGAGATTTGTGCCACTGGTCAAAATTGGAGACACATCATAGAAGTGGTCGAGTTCTTTTACAATACCACTGTGCACTCCACCACCAAAGTAAGTCCTTTCAAAGCCATGTCTAACCATGAAGCAAGCACTCCTTTGTAGATCATGTCCCCAGACTACAATGAGCCAACTTTGGAAAACTTTGTGAACCAGATGCTGAAAGAATTCCAAGAAGTGCACCTTTCTATCTGTCAGAATACCAATCAGTCTGTTATTTGCCAGAAAAGAATTTTGATAAAATGCTGTACAGTGAACCACAAAAAAATTGAAGATTCTGTATTTGCTTATTTTCCTCATCAGGTTACTGATGGGAACCAGGTATGAAAACTTGCCACTAATTGGCAAGGGCGTTTTAAAATAGTGAAGGTGTTAGATCAACACAGGTACTCATTAGATAATGGTAAAGTCTCCCATTTCCAGCAACTTAGACAAACAATTAAAGATATACAAAATGCAGTCACTGATAATAATAATGAGTTCTCTCTCATCAATGATGGTGTGAATGAGATAGAGTATTAGGATACCCTCACCAAATGTGAGGAAGATGACGTTACACAGGTCAAGTACTATAGTAACCTTGGCAATAGTAGCAACACTATAGCTACTTGTATTTTGCCTAAACAAAAAGCTAGAGATCAGAGATTTTTAGACCATTTAAATACCCAGGAATGGGACCTTAATCTTATATCTTTGTTTAGCAACTATGAAACAAACCAAGAAACAACCCCCAACAAGACCCTGAGTATGAAGATGAATAAATCCATAAGACAAAATGAAGTTATCAACAACTCTGAGATGATCAGATGAAAGCACCTCCCACAAACAAGAACACCCAGCAGAAGACACCCATAGCAGCTGGAACTATGAGACAACTCTCTGAGCAGGAGCAGACCTTGGATGACTATGCACCAAGACAACTCTCTGTGCATGAATCCAAGGAGCATAGAGTGCCTTTTGCCCAACTGTCTAACATACCCTCACCCCATGTTGACTTGAATATCCCTCCTAGTCCCAGTCCTTCCTCCCACAACTCAACTAGTATCAGGTCCCTCAAAGCCAAGGAATGTAAGGCCAAAATGTCTAAGGTTGGAGATGAGATCTTACACCCGTATTTTATTGCTACTCAAAAAGAAGTCCATTTAGTCAGAGACAATATATCAGAAGAAATGAAGAATAGGTTGCAATGGACATTTAACACTAAGGATCTAATGTGTTCAGTCAACTGGATTCCCTTTGTCATAGATGCTGAGCATAGACCTCAGATCAACATGATTATCTGCTATGATTCTAAGATACTAGCTGGCATGGTGCGTCCTTACTGGAGAAGCACTGTTCACACTATGTTTGACAAGGACCTCAACTTGTCTCACCTGTGCCAGTTTCTGAACAGTAAAGAAAAGATAAAGAAGTTTAAATGTGTTAATATTGATTTCAACAACCTACTAGTTGTCCACTTTTTTCTTGTTGATGAGGTAAACCACCCTTGAATCATGGAAAAGATTGAGATAGTCTACTGACTCCCCAAAGTGGAGAGGATACACCTCATTATGTTTTTAAAAGAAGAATACCAGGATACCATCCCAGACAAATTTGAAAGTCTACATTTTTGCATGGAGAATTTCACTGTTCTGTACAAAAGCTACTACCAGCCTACCAGTATGTATAATACTGACATAATCTCAGCTACCAAGATCATCTACACTGATCTGCTTTTGTGCAAGAAAATTCTGACACACTGCCTCACAGTCAATACCAGGCTGATAATCAATATGTGCATCCAGGCTCAATCACTCAAGTCAATCAACATTAGCTCACCTGACCTTCACTCTGACATCTCTGATCTTCACGTCAGTTTTGTGTTTTCACAAAGTGCCTCTACCCTACAAAAAATTGATGAGGTATGGACAAACCTGAAAGCTGATCACAGCTCAGAGACACAATGGCCTACCATTAACATTCAGAGCCCTAAGTCCCAGTATCATAGATCAGTCAAGAGAACACTTGCAGAGTTATGCCTGTCCCATGATACACAAGATCTTCAAAACTTCTTGGAGAAAATGTTATCAGAAAAATTCACTCTGGTGATCCAATCTCATGGAGCTATGTGGGTTCTTGCCACTTTTCTTACAGCTGATCCTCATCTTCAGCTGCCATTGGATAAAGCCACCAGAGAAAAAACAGTCCCCCACAAACTTGCTATTGGTCCTGCCATGGAATGTTTTGAGAAATTTTACACTTGTCTCATCAGATCTAGTGGACCCCTTGGTTGCCTCCCACCACAGATGATTGTCAACCAATTAGGAGTCACATTCTCTGACTTAAATATCTTCTTGGATCCCCTCAAAAAGTACATGTGGGGAGCCACTGCCAAGACCAAGTTTCCTTCTCTTAACTCTGAGTACGCATCTCTGTGTATGAGTCAACCCATTCACCATGAATATGGCTCCACTAAACATTTCATTGAATTGTTTGGTCACTAAGGCGTCTTGAACAGTACAGAAATCTTATTCAACCTAGAATGGCTCAATTATCCAGAGTGTGGGTATAGTAAACTTACACAAACACAGCAACAAGCTACCAAGGATAGTGAAGTCATCCCAATCACTGTTTTAGGGCAGACAATGAAAACACGCAAACAATTTTACCATGAGGAAGAGCTCCTATCCTCCTCAGCTAATGAGGTATCACCTGCAACAAAAGCCCTCATCAAAGCTGTTAACCTAGAAAAGTTTTCAGGGGTCACAGTCTCACCTAAAATCATGCCCACCTAGTCTCTAACCAATAATGAACAGATCTTAATGATTGAGCACTGCCTGGAAGAATTTGCAGAGAAACCAGTGATAGTTGATTACATTGTCAAGCCCAACAGCAACAATGACATTCTAGGCCTCATGAAGTGGTGCCTCATGGAAATGCTAACCAAGGAAGAGCTCATGCTTCTACTATCACCAGGGCAACAACTCAACCTGGACATAGAATGCATCACCACACGCCTTTATCTTTCCACTGCTCAGATTGCAGCACTTTTTGGGATTCCATCAAGGATGCCAAGAGAAACTACCCCATTACAATTGGAACAGCCTCACTTCAGAACAAGTCCAGTTTTCCCAGTTGGAGCATAATGTTGATAAAAATAACCTTCTCTGCATCCCACTGCCTTGTTTGATGACACCACTAATTCTGCCATCATGGAGAGTGTGCTGGGGAAAGAAAATGTCTCTGCCTATCTCACAGACCATATTAACTACATCTCTACTGCCTCTGAGGTTAACAGATCTATGCAGACTAAGGAGTATAAGGATACCAATGATGCATTGCTAGAAGGTGATGTAGCATCATCCAAAAAGCAACTAAGCTGCAAAGCGAGGAACAACGTTGAATGATTAAGAATAATTAGAATTGATTGTAAAATTTAGTTAATGATCTTAGTTATTTTTGTAAGATGCAACTAAGCTTTAATATTGTTCAAAATAAGGAAAACTTGTTAGCCGATCAAGTAACATTTGACAAATTAAATTGAGCGAAATAATGCTTACATAGGAACAGCCACATTGGCAGACGAATCATTTGAAATTCAAAATCAGCAGGTACTTTTTAGAAAATTTTATAAATAGCTTTGAACTAATCAGAATATTGATGAACAATAAATTCTTCGGAGTTTATTTTACTTTCATTCTACTCTTATCTGGTTTGATTATTTAATAAAATGTGCAGCTAGGCAAGTTGTGTCAAGTGGTGGCTGGATTCCATCACGGGATCGATTTGAAGGGTCCTTGTGCCAGTCAAGAAACCGCACTTATGTTACGGTTAGGAGTTTTTCGATTCTTGCCTAGTCTGACTATCCATCAATACATGTATGAAATAATCAATGCTTGAAACAACTGGATAGTCGACCCTTAGGGAATATATATATGTTCTTAAATGTAGGAGACTCGACTATAATTGACTTGATAAATGACCTTACATGTAATACTATTAAATGTAGGTGTAGGAAACTGCAATCTTATTACTTAAATCATTAAGCCGATAGTTTTACGGTAATGGCTATTTTAATATTATGTAAATGCAGTTAGTGTCAATGCCCGGTTGCTTTACTAAATCAAAACAACAAACACTTTACAAATTTGAGTTTAAGTCAGTTACAACTTTACTTGAGTGCATGCACTGAGCTAACGTAAGGTACACATAATTAGTTCCAGTTGAGCTGAGGTGGTGCCGTGGACTCAATCATCGTTTATGAAGGAGAGGAGCTGTCTTGTGGAGATCGGCTTTGGGCAGGAGCCCATGGAAGAACTGGAGAGGAAACGTCATACTGCTCTGTCACCTAAACAGTGATAGTCAATACTCAAATTAGTTAATTAACATAACTAGTTAATAAGAGAGAAAGGTCTGATGGTTCAACAACTTGGTAACACCTCACCCGCAATTTACCGAGTACTCATTATCAGTAATTAGACATGGCGCAATAAGCTAGGTGGAGGATGTTACAGTGAAAACCCTAAATGCATATACATCAATGGAAAACTAACAATTAAGGATATTTTTCAGAAGGGCCAGCCTATCTCTACTCATCTAGAAAAAATTCATAGAACCATCAATTTGCTAGACCCTTGTGTCATCATTTTCTTTCAGGCCAGAGGTGATTTGATGTGGTCTAATAAAGCTGAAACTATAACCTGTTATTATGATGTAACCAAGCATATCAAAATCATTACCATGCTGTGTGCCAGCATAACAGACACTGAAGAAATGATGTTACAACAAGTAAATGAGTATTTCTCACTCTTTTGTTGACAATACTATCTGTATGGGATCTCTCAGGGATGTTTTCCTACACTTTTATCCCAATACCAAGATTAGCGTGGAAAATGTGCACACCTTGGACACAGATGCCTTGATGATGCTCCTTATCACCCTCAAGGGCCTTCATCTCTATGAGCATTTCTACAATACCTTCACTCTGAGGTTAATCATGTTGTGAAGAAACTGTCCTATTAGTTCAAGGCTACCAGAGCTCAAGCAATTCAGATTGCCACAGAGATATCACAACTCAAAAGTAAAATAACTCGAATCAAAACTAACAGAAATGAACAGTCAACACATTTACAACATGATCTGTTGGAAATAGAAAACAGGCGACTAGTTGAAGATAAAGATTTGAGACAAGAAGAAATAGCTCAACTAAAAGATAAGTTGAGGTTATTGCAGTTGAATAAGGACGAACAAGATAAAATACAATCCCACAATTTCCAGTTCAAAGGTAGAAAAAACAGGAACTGCGAGCTTCACCACTTCACGACCACCTATCAGAGGACTCCTTGAAAGATGAGAATGAGGTGGAAAAGAAGAAATTCGTTGAGGAAATTACAAAAGCAATAACCACGCAACTACGGAGAGAAGAAGCAACAACAAAAAACATGAAACCGAAATACAACAATTCAATACTAAACTAAGAGGTGGGAAATGATATGATCCCATGTAAAGCTATGCTACCAAAATTCAACGGAAGAGTAGATGGCTATAATCCAACTTTCGGGGAATGGCTCCAGATGTTCGAGCTGACAATGGCAGAAAGAAAGGTGAGCCAACACTCAGCAGCGGCAAGATTCCTCTTATGTCTCACAGGAGCAGCAGCGCAGCACTACCTGTTGTTAGACCCTGAAACAAAAACAAGCTACGAATTGTTAATTGGTGACTTCATAGAATACTATGGAAACGAAAGCTTTAAGAACCAATACCGGATAATTTTAAACGGGACAAAGATGAAGAAGACAGATGACATCCGCAATTATATACAGCAAGTCGAAAGACTGGTCACACTCAGCTCAAGGGAGAGCCAATATTCAAAGTATGATCTCTTTTTGCATATCTGCAAGGGGATGCCCGACAATATAAGAGCACAATTTGAAATTAAGTGCGATGTAGACGACAAACTGGAAAAGATGATCAGAAAAGCAGTGGATATACAAGCGACAATTGAAAATAATGCGAGAATAAACAAAAAGGCAGCCTGGCACAGAGAAACGCCAACCTGGAGGAACAACCCCAAGCCGAAGAACACAACGAAAACATATGAAACTGACAAACAAGAAAAGACGATAAGAATAAAAACTAGAGACGGAAAAATGAAGAAAGTTCATGAAAAAGACATCAAATGTTATAATTGCGGAAAGAAAGGACACAAGAGAGATGAGTGCCACAAACAAATAAACATGATCAGAGAGGAACAAGGATACTTCGAAGAAGAAGATTTGATAGAATCCGAGAGAGAAACAAACGAGGAACCCCAAACTGAAGAGGAATCGGAAAACTAAGTGGAGCACCGACTCCTAAAAACCGCGCAGCAGTGATGATTATGGCGAACATGGATATGGTGAACACAATGACAATATCGGTTAACGGGATAATGATAAAGGCAACTATCGATACGGGAGTGGCAACTTCGATAATTACAGATGACTGCGCAACAAAGTTAGGGTTTCTGAGAGAGGATCTCACCAAGTGTAATAAAAGGCTTATCAACGCATCCGGCGAATACATTGATACCAAAGGAGTATTGGAAGCCGTACAATTAAGAGTGGCAAATACTACATTTGAGCAATCACTGGTGGTGGTGGATACACACAATAACATGCTACCATACAAGATTATTTTGGGAGATGACTTCCTCATAAAAAACAAATGTGTTATTAATTATGCGGATAGAACAATTAAAGTCAAAGAAGAAGAGATTGAGATTGAAGAAGAACAGGGCAGAGAGAGAAAAATCACGTTTGAACTACAGGAAGACATACATCTGCAGCCGCACCAATGGAAAATGTATGAGATCGAAACAAAGGAAGTGATCACAGCCAATGTGATGATCTACGAGAACAAAGGGATAAATACAAAAAGAGTGTCAATGCCGTCAAGTATATGTGCAGTAAAAAATGGAAAGGGTAAGATCCCAATTCTCAACCCAACAAATCGGAACGTAAATCTAAGGAAATCACACATCAGGATATTCGGAAAATACGTGAAATCAAACATCAGGGTGATCTGGAAAGCATTGGAGGATGAGGATGGAGCCGACGACTTGTATGGTCGATTGAACAAGAGATACAACTGCCAGGAAATATGCTAAGACGACACAAACGAATATTCAACTACCGAGAAATAAGCTTAGGGCAAGCAATAGGGGAGAAACACAAGATAGTAACAACCACTGACAAACCGATAAAGCTCCCCTGCAGAAGAGTGCCCGAACAAATGAAGAACAAATACAATCGAATACTGGAAGAATTGATAGACAACAAAATTATATGACCAAGCGAGAGCTCCTACGCAGCACCAACGGTGTTTGTAAAGCAGGGAGACAAATACCGGTTATGTATAGACTTTTGGAAGTTGAACGAAGTTACAAAGAAAGATTCGTATCCTCTACCGAGAATAGAAGACATGTTATATGAAGCAAGCAAGCACAAATATTTTACGACATTAGATTTATGTAAAGCGTATTGGCAGGTACGGATGGAAGAAGACGATATTGAAAAGACAGCATTCATAACACCGTACGGGCTGTACGAATGGATCTATATGGCGTTTGGGCTATGCATAGATGACATAATTGTAACAAGTGACACAATACAAGAGCATAT
>CABFPE010000459.1:525235-554427 GCA_900660155.1 Hofstenia miamia
GTAGTTGTGATATGTTGCCAGTGGAATTGAACACAATTGATGAAAAGGCAGTAAATATTAGACCACGCAGAGTACCTCTAGCTTTTCAAAAAAAAACTTAATGAACAAATAAATTTGTTATTAAAATTAGGCGTGATTAGAAAGAGTTTCTCCCCATGCAATTCCCCAATCGTACTTGTTCGAAAAAAGAACGGGAAATTAAGTTTATGTGTCAATTAAAGAAGCACAGTAAACAAGAAGCTAAAAGATTTGAGTGCATACCCTTTACTGAACATTGAAAATATTCTCGACTCCATACAAGGGTCTCGGTTTTTCATTACACTAGACTTAGTAAGTGGGTATCATCAAATGAAAATTAGAGAATGTGACATTCATAAGACGGCTTTTTCGGCCTTAACTGGTCATTACAAGTTCGTGAGAATGCCTTTTGGTTTATCTTCGGCCCCAAGTTGTTTCCAAGGATTAATGGATGGTATTTTAGATGGACTACTCTACACAGCTTGTTTAGTGTACCTGGATGACATCTTGGTTATTGGAACAACCTTTGGGCAGACGCTAGACAACTTTGCAAAGGTAGTGACCATACTCAGGAAAGCTGGTCTAAAACTATGTGCAAAGAAGTGTGTATTCTTCCAGAAGGAAATCAAATTTTTGGGTCTCACTGGATATTACAGAAGATTTGTGGAAGGGTATGCAAATATAGCTTTTCCACTAACCAAATTGCTATGGAAAAATGCTCCATTTAATTGGGATATGGAACAACAAGAGGCTTTCAAAAATTTGAAACAAAAACTCATTTCAGCACCAATTTTAGACTATCCTGATTTATCAAAGAAATTCATTCTGTTGACTGACGCAAGCAGGACAGCATTGGGAGCAATTTTGGCACAACAAGATGAAACTGGCGAAACAGTGGTTGTGTATGCAAGTTGTGCTTTACAAGGTTCTGAATTAAACTATTCCACTACAAAGAAAGAATTGTTGGGAGTTGTCTGGGAAGTTCGAAAATTTAAACATTATTTATATGGTAGGAAGTTTACAGTAATCATGGACCATGCTAGTTTAAAATGGCTGCGGAATTTTAGAGAAATCAGCAGTCAATTATACTGGTGGGTCGCATTTTTGGCAGAATTTGATTTTGACATAGTACATAAACCAGGAGCTAAACATCAAAATGCCGACGCATTAAGCAGATTGGATTCAGTAATTCTTAGAGAGCCAGATGAAGGAGTAGATGACCCTAGGGACTTACTAACATTCTCAATAAAATTGGGTTGTGAGGAGAAAGAAAAATTCATTCAAGCTCAAAAACAAGATGTAATAATCAGTCCAATATATAAAAAGTTAATTTCAGAAAAGATTTTGATAAAACCAGATAAACAAAGTTTGGAGGGTGTTCCGTGGGAGACTCTTTATTACTGGTCAAGATGGGAATACTTATACAAACAAAATCAAATATTATATCTTAGGGAACCTAAACAACTTTTAAGATTAATCATACCTAGGGTATTTATATCTAAGGTTTTAGAGGTGGTGCATAAAACGCCTTCAGCAGGGCATTTGGGAATAGCAAAAACAAATGCAAAAATAAAAGAGTTGTATTTTTGGACAGGGATGGCAAATGATGGGATATCTTATATAAATGCTTGAGAAAGATGCAATAAAAGAAAATTTCCTATACCAGCAGTAAAGGCACCAATGAAATCCATTAAGGTAGGTTATCTTTTTGAAATCATTGCTGCAGATTTCATGGGTCCTTTACCTAAGAGTGAAAACGGAAATAGATGGATTTTAACCATGGTAGACCTATTTTCAAAATTTTCATTTGCTTTTCCTTTAATTGATGCTACTGCTGAATTGACTGCCAAAGTATTAGTTAATAGAATATTTACCCAGTTTGGTCTTCCCGACCATATTCTGACAGACCAAGGAAGGAATTTTGAGAGTAATTTAATACATCAACTATGTTTTCTTTTAGATATTAAGAAAATACGAACAACGGCATTTCATCCCCAAGGAAATGGACAAACAGAACAATGGAACAAAATATTGATTGATATAATTTCCAAGTACATCAACGAAGATCAAAATGACTGGGATCAGTTTATAGAACAGGCTTGCTTTGCATATAACACAAGTAGACACCAGTCAACAGGAGTCTCTCCCTTTCAAGTTATGGGTTCCAGTGCAAGTGCTATTACCAGAACCAGAAGAACAAAGACCTCATTATGATAGTATACATCAATATATTTTAGATCTTCAGATGAATTTGAGTTGCCTACAGCAAGCAGTGATAGAAGCCACTGGACAAACACAGGAAATGATGAGTGACTACTATAACAAAAAGGTGCGTTTCCAGGAGTTCTCAGTGGGCAATAAAGTCTTACTGTACCACCCAGCAATTAAGAAAGGAATGGTGAGGAAATTGCATAGTCTGTACTCAGGTCCATATGAGGTCGTAAAAGTAATCAATGATGTCAATATCCAGATAAAACATCTCAAATACCTCAAGAAGAAATGGCAAATTGTTCACATAAATAGGCTGAAGCCATATAAAGAATCAGAAATAGAAAAAGATAGGATGGAAGAATGGGAAACAGAAAATCCAGGTGAAGAAGAAGACAAAGATGAATTGGCATTATGTCAGCAAGTGGAAATTCCCAACCCTGAACTGATTAATGTCACACCACCTGGGACACCACCGGAGCTGGAACTGGTTTGGGTATGGAGAGAGGATGAAGTTAATGTTCCAGAAAGCACATTTCAAAGAGATGCATATCCTCATTGCCAGAGAAAAGCTCCAAATTGCTTTGGGCCCGTGCTGGCTTGGTCGTAAAGTCCAAAAATATACCACACATGAATAATTAGACAAATTATATAGGGAATGAATAATAGAAGTGTTTTAAGTGATGTAATTCTGTTTTCTTTTATAGTCAATAAACATCGAAATTTGTTTTTTTTTATTTTGTTTTGGTGTTAATCATTGAGGTGTTGTGATTTCATTAAATGCATGGAAAGTAGTAATTGTTTTTAGGAACGTACAATGAGAACCTTTATGCACCCCAACTATTTTTATACGAGGATGTCAAGTGACAAGGGGAAGGAGGTATGGATGGTGACGTCGTATATATCTCCCATGGAAAGATTTAGGGTGGCGAGTGTCCACACTGAGCACCGAAGTAAAAAGACAAAACATCGGCTGCAGGAGAAAGGCTATAATCTCCACCCTGGAATATAAACAATTTATATCCATCAATTTAGTAATCAATAAATAGCTGTTGTTTGTTTTAGTTAAAGAATTAATTAAATGTTATAGCAGAAATAGACCAATTACTTGACTGTACTGAAAAATCTATATGTAAACTCATAGTTAAACCATAAGTAATATGTATTTACAAAGGTTGTGTAAAAGTTAATGACTGTACTAGACCTAGACCACAAACATAACCTTGTACAAAATAATTAGCACAAGGGAAGTAAGGAAGCTGTTTTAAGGTATTATTAATTTAAATAGCCAAGGTTTTCAGTAATGGCTAATTACAAGTGTTTAAACTGTGAGTGCAACTTCCAACTACAGTCAGACTCCACATTGAACCAAAATTGCGGAACTTTAGATTTAAGACGTGATTGAAGAGTAAAATTGATTAATACATTATACTGTAAGACTATTATTACAGCGGAAATGTTATAGTAGTAATTATCTAAACTAAAAGTTGTGTTCCTATGTATTTGGAACTTTCGAAAGAGGTGGACTATGGAAATTCAATAGAAGTTTAGTTTCATATACATGAAACCTAGTAAACAAAAATTATATTATTTAATTTTCAAAGCTGTACTCATTAGAGTAGTTAGTAAGTTGGATTTTTGAGTCAGATAAAAATTGTTGTTGGTTAGGGGCACACATTAAGTATTTAACCAAAAATTTATTTAGTTAGATGCCAGGCAGAATATCAAAAAAGAGATATAGAAGCAAATGGAGGCGAAACAACAGTGTAAGGACTGTCACGCTTTATTACCCCAAATTAAGATCTTCCTCAGAAGAATCGCCATGCCTGGTTACAGAAATGATCATAGAAAGTGACGGTGGTCTGGAATCTCATGACAATGAAGATATTATAGAGATTCTGGAGATCCAAGGAGGCCACCAAAATAATGAGCATTGGTACCTAGAATTGGTACCTAGAATTTGAGGCGACATTACAGAGACCAAAAACCATCATGCAAAAATATATACATGCAGTTCAGAGCAGATCATGGGAAAGTGAAAGCTTGGTGGCATTAGATTTGGAGTTTATCGGAGCCATGGTGCGGCCTTGGGAAATCCCTCAACCCATGATCGAAGTGGCTAGAAGGCAAATCAAAGAAGTAAATATAACCTGCAGTAGAGTTGTGATGGTCCCTCTAGATTGTGTGATCTATAATAGTGAAACTTCGCTTAAGTATCTGCTGAAGCCATCATTGGCAGTTAATTATCCGATGTCCACTCTACATTATCATGATCTAGAGGGTAGAAAAATATACTGGAAGGCACGAAAACAATTTGAAATAATAGATAACCTTCTATATTGCAGGAATATGGCACAATTACAGGAGTGAATAAATATTCAAAGAATGCAGGAGTTTTTAGAATTTGTGGGCAGGGAGCATCCTGCTTTAGCATTCCTGAGTGGTACCAATGCACAGGCTGAATTTTTAAATTCTAACCATCGGCCTGAACAAATTCATGAGAAATTAAAACAAATGAAAGCTACAGGAATGATATTATTCAATGGCACCCAAGACTGTCCAATGTTGGGTTTGCACAACTGGGGAATTCCTGTATATGGTCTCGCGTATAGGATGGAAATGAAGATCATGGTCCTATTGAATATACAAAAGCCTCAGGAGATCAAAGAAGAAAAATTACTAGAAGCCGCGATTCAGGAGATGCCTTCCTTCTCATTAACCTCTTTAGCAGAGAAAGTGTGCCCAGATAGACTCAGAAAATTAAGAGAACAAGGCCTTCTGCCACATGATAGCTGATTTGATTCGCAAACAACTTATGAGTTGGCACAGAACACACTTCAATTCAGGAAGAAGAATGAGAAAGTTTTCAAAAAGATGGAAGAGATACTTCAACACAGCCAGACCAGAATACCGTCAGAGGAAGTTTGGTCGAAAAATCATTTAGACCTCAGGGAGAGGTTGACGATATTATATGCACAGTTTGCCACCAAGCACCCAATCTTCCCGGCAGATGATTGGACACAGTTAGATCAAGAGAAGAGGGATGAAATCACTGCTGAATGGAGTGTGTTCCTGCAAAAGTATAAATGAAAAGAAAAGAATTACATGGAGAAAAAATTTAAAAATAATTACTAATGAGTACAGTTTCAAACATTAATTAAGAAAGACGTCTAAGCAATGCAATGATATTATAATTTAGGATGTCTGCTTTTGCGAAAATAATCTTCTACAGCTTGACATGTCTGCAGACAGTGGGACAGATAGAGAATGGAATTTTGTTCAATCAACAATTCAAAGTCACGCAAACTGAACATTGGAAAATGATCGAATTCTTAGTACCTTTTCCAGCAGTGAATTTTTCACAAGAGTTAGTTAGGAAAATGCCTGAGTATCAAATATCTTGAGAGGGAAAAAACTGTGTGAAGAAAGAATCGGAATGTGAAAGTGTAGTAAACTGGCTTGCTTGTCTCATCAATCAAGAAGGAAGGAAGATTGAAATAGAATTGGAAGAAATAAAACTTCAAGCAAAAATGTTAATTCTGGAAAGTTTACCAGAGTCAGAGACTCAACCTTATCTTCCTCAAAGGCGTCGAGCAATTGGCTTGGCATTAGCGGGCATTTTTGGAACTGTGGGGATAGGGGCTACGATTGCAGAACCCATAAAATGCTGGTTAAGAAAGTGTGAACAAACGGAACATCTAAAAGAAAAAGTAAAGGAGATATTAGAAGGCACAAATGAACATACCAAAGACATAAATATGTTAACTACTCAAACAGATGAGAAGTTTGTGTTGGTAGCTACAGAATTAAAGAAATTGTGGGAAGAAAAGAAGAAAATTGATGACACCTTACACGAACTACAAGAGGAAATGCCAAAGAAAGCTTACTTTCACTGTGAACTCATGAACCTTTTTCTTGATCAGACGAACTGGACAGCTCACTTAGGCGCGAAATTTGTGGGTTTAAAATCATTCAGGATAGGGCTCTGAAGTTACATGGCCCCTTTACTGTAAGTGATACCATCCTTAACAGAAGGTTATCTGCCACCTAGTTTAGTCTCTCCAAAAGATCTCAAAAAGCTAGTTACAGTTTTAGCTCACGAAGAGCTTCAGTGAGAAACTTGGTTATCTCCTACATTATCGACGAAATGAATTCTAGCATACTACCAATCCAAACTTGTAAATGCTGTGTATGTCACACCATACAGCCTTCATGTCTGAATGGGAATTCCTTTCAACTCAATGAGTCAACAGTTTTATGTCTATCATACAACATCACTTCCAATGGCATCACCTGATGGAAAGCTGTTTACCACATGGGAACTAGAGACGCCATATTTAGTCATAAGTAGAGACAACGCAATGTTCGTCAAATTAGATTCCAAGACATTGAAATTCTCCAAAGGTGGATCATTAAGAATCTGTGAACATGGGTTTCCAACTTATTGGAATAAAGCCAGCTCATGTTTAGTTTCTCTGTTCTTTGGATTAGAAACACAAATTTTTGAATTATGTAAGACAAGAGTTATATCTCACATTCTGGCACTAAGAACCTAGGGTATGGACGTTGGCTATTTGTTTCTCCTGCTAGTACAAAATTTCTTGTGAACAGTTCTATTGAAAAGAAATATATGCCCAATAGAATTCCAGCTTGCAGAGCATGTATTATCAGGCTTGGATGTGGACAAATTTTGGAAGGGAAGAGTGTCACCCTAAAACCAGATCTTATGACATGCCGGGAAGGTTATAAAAGAATAGATGTTATCATATCCAGACCATTAAGAGGGATATATGACGCATTTCCAGCATTGCAAGAGCAACCATATCTGTCATCAGCACAAGCACACCAAAATTTGATTCAGGAAGTTCAAGTACATCTCAAAGCCAATAATAGAGTAAGCCCAGATTTAATCAAAGAGTGGAGGAAAATTGCCAAACCGTTGGGAGACAGGTTGGCTAAGGCAAAAATAATTTCCTCGAACAAACTACAGGAATTTACACTGTGGAAAATTTCAATTCTGTTACCTTTTATCACCACAGCAATAGGGGCAGTTTCAGCTCTCTCACTAGCGTTCTGCATTTGGAAGAAGATACGTGCTATCTTGCACAATCCTCTCAAACACTTACATGGTCTCAGAGGAGATTCAAAAATAGTGGTAGTCACAGACACGGAAGGCCATGAAAAATGGGCAGAAAATAAAATTCAAAATAAACTCTGTGTAATTAAAGAAGATGACATATGTTTAAGTGTTGCTCCTCATGAGGACAGCCCAATAATTCGACAAACAATGAGAACATTTTCACCTGGTCTTCCAATGGTGCATTATCCTAATCTAAATCAAGTAACCCAAGCTTGAAAATAAAGAGGAAACTACATACGCATGAAATATTATTGGTATTTATCATATAGAGGACTTTTGTAATATCATATTGGTAAGATTTGCATAGGATTTCTGGAAATTCCTAAGTCAAATCTGGCAGTGGTGAATGTAGTAAAATTGGAATTTTACAAATTTCTTGAATTCAAAAACTGCCTAGAATAATTTTAAATTTTTCGTCTAAGAATTAATTTTGAAAAAATAAATAAAAAATTTTATTAAATCTTTGTGAAATTTACCCAAAAGCTATTGGAAATTCTTTTGTTGTTTGTAAATTTACCGAAATTGTAAGTACCTGGGGGTGTTTTTAAAAGCCTACTCCTTGTGGAAACCAATGCTTGAAAACCCTTTTAGGTGCTTAACGAGGTAAGGTAAAAGACAAAGAAACTAATAATGAGATGGTACTCCAAACAACGAGAGGATGAGGGACTTGACATTAAATGCTAAAATTGGCCAAAAATGTCAAGCTAAATTTGGAACTGAAAATAGATATCCAACCAGAGGACAATGACGTAGGACAGGGTTTAAAACCCTCCAAAACTTCATAGAAAAATCAGACCCTGCTGAGAAGCTCAGCAAAGAATTCTTCCAAAGACTGTTCAAATCATTCAAGAGAATCAAGCTAAGTTAAAGATTTCACTGCAGTTTGGCAGAGTTAAACTGAAATTGGATTGAACATTCATTGGTGCTATAAGTCAGGTAAAGTTCTTGAAATTGATTTCATATTCATTAACATTAGAGGTTTCATGGGGTATTAAATATAACTAGTGGCGTTAGTTATTTAATTTGTTTATTGCAGTGACTTGTATAAACATTATCCTGTTTGTAAAATAAATAAGTTATTATTTTCCTATGTTTTGCTTTTAATTTGCTTCTGAGAGAGTAAAACAGTTACATGAAATTACAACAAAACTAAGGTGGTTTTGTTTGAAAGACATTAAGTACCAAGTATTGTGAATTAAAACCTAACACTAACATTCAGTATTACAAAGAAGTTTGTGTGGGAAAATAATACGGGACTGAATTAAAACACAGAGTCCCTTAATTGAATTACAAATAAAATAGGATTAACAATTAGCAAATTTCTCTCTGCGTGCTATAGGAACTTATTAAACATTAAATTTCGTCTGAAGTACATTAGTAGACGAGGAACATCTAAGTAAAGCGTTTTCTTTATACAATAGCTTAAAACAGTGTTCATAAAGAGAGATCTTTAGGGAAACTTAAAGCAGAGTAAAGCCATAGAAAACCGAGTAATTATCTCGCTTAATTCGGCGGAAATACTCTCTCTGAGAGAAAACATTTTGTTTTATTTGAATCCGTTTGACACGTTTGTGTGTTTAAAAAGTACAAGCCAGGCACTCTGATTTTAGAGGTCATCCATGGTAGTTAATAAAATTCGTTGTTTCGGACAAATTTTGATAAGACTTGTTTTAAAGTTAAACTTACGATAGTGCATAGTAATTTGTCAGATATTGAAAGACATTTACAAAAACAGCTTGTCTGTTTAACTTTTAAAATAATAGTGAACCATTTCAGGTTTGATTATTTTACTTCCATCATGCTTTTGATACATTTTTAAAGGCTCGAGTCTATAACCACATTCGGGTAATTTAGACATTAGTGAAATTCGGAACTTTTTAGTGGTTAAGTTTTTCCTTGTCAGTAATAACCTACGTCCTATAATCACTATCAAAATTCGGTTTCACGACACNAATTTATCTATACTGGTTGCACAGCAGCAGCCAAAAGAAATTGTCAATTTTAGACTTTTGTAAAATTCGATTTTTTTAAATATTAGAATAGACTAACTTTGGATAATTATAAGTCAATGAGTTTTTATGCTATCGAAACAGTTTAAATGCCATTAGATGCGCGCTNTAGCGGTGCTATAATAGTTCATGTATTCAGCGCCACTATAATAGTCCAAAAAATGATATTCAGAGGCGCTATGAAAAGTCCAAGGTATTCAGCGGCGCTATAATAATAATAATAATA
This sequence comes from Hofstenia miamia, assembly GCA_900660155.1. NCBI lineage: Eukaryota > Metazoa > Xenacoelomorpha > Acoela > Hofsteniidae > Hofstenia > Hofstenia miamia. The sequence continues at coordinate 534,837 of CABFPE010000459.1, forward strand.
ATTATTATTATTATTATTATTATTATTGTTATTGGTATTATTATTATTATTATTATTATTATTATTATTATTATTATTATCATAGACATGTGCAGTGGGATCAGAATCAGAACACCTAGTTGGTGAAGGTGTTTGCAACTGCGAATGATCAAACAAGATAATAGATCGCTGGAAAGTGTCTTTAGAGTATTCTCCTATTACAATAACACATGTGCTGCGTATCACTGTGGAAAAACGAATGTCATTAGGATCGTAGTTTTCCAAGAAATATCTTCCGATGGCAACTCTCATAGATGTCCTGATCACTCGCAAAGGTTTGCATTTTCCAAAGCACAAAAGACAAACTTGTGTGCGTTTTAAACTGTAAGACTTTTGGACGCGGCATTTTCGAATAATAAAGAGATCTAGAAGACTAATGACGGGTGATGAGAATGGGTGATGTGAAATACAGGATTACAAAATATTATTGTAAGTAAGCAAAATAACTGATACAGTTCAAGCTTACATTTTGAAAAACATGGTGCATGACATCCATAGCTAGAGAGCATGTCAATAAAAGGCCGACATTTCCGTTGCTTGTAACATATTGCTATGTAAAGTTCTCTGTCATTTTATATATTTATATCTCGCTCTCTGTACGCTTTCCATATTTATAACTTGCTCTGTACAAAAGCTCCAAAATCTCGCTCTGTTTGAGAAAATGAAAATTTTTATCCATTAATTCTTAGTTTCATTAAATATGTACAAAAAACTATTTTCGCGCTATTATTGTAAATATTATTTGATCTAGACACTGGATATCTCACTAGTATTTACATAATATAATTTGTACTAGCTAACAATAATAAAATTATAAAATCTGAAATAAATGATTTACTAATACTATTGATTCTTTGCCATCAAAGCTCTCTAATCGGGATAAATTGAAATCAATAAATTGTGGCTAAAACTCTAGCAAATATTAAACAATGCCATAGTATTCAATTTGAAAAAAATTAAATATTTGAGACTAGTTGTTGCTGCCGTGGCTAACACCGGTTTATTATCTAGACTATAGGTATGCTGGGTAGAATATTTTTAGAAATATCGAATATTCTATTGAAAAAAAATATTTTCATGTACTTGAAGCACAAGAAAAATTTGGTCTCAAATTTTAACCATAAAAGAATAAACTTAAACTTACCTATAGATATTTTCAAATTAGTGTTCTTGCTGGCGGGAAAATATATGCCCGTATGCGCCCTTTGTCCTCTTTTTGTTATGTCCACCTACCCGTTCTCCACTGTGCCCGAAATCCGCAAGTTGATTAAATTTAGGCGATTGACCTAAATTGAGTTTGATTTATAACGAAAATCTTAGAAAACCGGACTTTGAAAAATACATTAAGACTAAAATTGCAAGGTATCTTACATTTGAAATTAAACATGAATACATCTAAATGAAAACTTTAAAAGAAACACAAATATTCAGATAAGTGTCTGGGAAAATATTGGGTGCCTGTGCCTGCCAGGCCAGTTTTGGAAGAAATTCGAAATGGAATTTGAAGGATTCGAATGCGCTAATCCAACTTCCAATGTACCAACGTGAATACAGTTCGAGAGTAAGAAATGATGTAGATAAGCTGGTTAAAATAACTATCAAAGCATATAGCTCTAGAAGGATCAGAAATATCAATTTTATATAGAAACAGATGTTATATTTCATTATTTGAAAATACTTATTAATTATTTTCTATATTTAGGAGAAAACAGAGGCCAATTATTTGAAAACTCATCATCATTTTTGTTGGAATTTTTTTATAAGTCTTAATTTCCTAAATTAAAATAATAAATAGGTATTCTTTATTAAGAAATGTCGCATAAGTAATGCCAATGTTCATTTTCGTATAATTTATGATAAGCATTAATTACACTGTGTGAAAAAAATTTCCTTTAGTTGAGTAGTTAATATTATGTCGCTAAATACGAATTTGAGGTTATTCTTATAGTAGAAACAATAGTTTAGGAAATATCATGATTTAAAAAATTTGTAAATTGTACTATCATGGAAACCCAAAAATGATTAAACACCTTCAAATCGAATAAAATATCAAATTGTAATTTGATTTTAATGTCAATAGACGTTTTCTTTTCATGAAACCCCATAGGAGCCCGAAATACACTCTAAGTTTGATTTTTTTTTTCAAATGACGTTAATTGAAATATCGCATAACTATTCTGCCGGAATTTCTTGAGTAATTAAACACCAAGTAAAGTTTTCTTAGATATATGTGTTCATGTAGAGCAAATGAAAAGAATGAAATGTGAATACTAATAAATGTTATACTAGAAAATCACTCTTGAAAATTAACATCTTTCCAAATAGAGGTCAGAGAGCTTGTGAATAAAGTCGTTACCTTTGAATCTTTCTTCATGTGATTTGAGTGGTTGATGTGGCTTTTCACTTTTTCTCACTAAGCAAATCACAATTTTCCTGATAACATCCAAAGGACATTTTAGAAAATGAAGTTTAGTAAACATTCTGCATCCAATCACTTTCATTTTCTTTAACATTCTATGACCTTGCTCCTGAAATCTAGGAGATTTATTTTTACCAAAAAAATATTCGAAACATCTTTTATGGCTAAAAATGCTTCCATTTCTGCGCGATTCATTGCCACTTCAGAAGATCAACACATTTTTTAATGTCAGGACCAGTTAAAACGCCTTCTGATAATTTTGCAAATGAAAGAATGCGGAATATGTCCCTTAATGTTTCGCAGACAGGTAAGTTCATTTTATTCAATGCCTTGATGTACTGTTTGACAACACTAAGCATTATGGGAAGTGGCGGTGGTAGTATTTTTCAATTCGGACTAGCGGAGGATTAATTGCATTGTAATGTCCCAAAACATAGGACTGTGGACGATCTGGCCGTGGCGATGTTGAAGAATGTCCATTAAACACTCTGCTATTGAAAAGGCAGAAATAACATGGGTATTTTGTATAACCTGCCTGCAATCCAGTACAAAAATTGAAGATTTTAAAGTCTCCAGCAATAGGCCACTTGTAAATATCATACTTTAGAACAGATGCAAAACATTTTTATCGATTCATAGGTCTTTTTCTTTTGAGAAAACCCTATAGGCAGAGACTGACGAAGTCCTAAATTACACAGTAGTGCAACTTTCAAGTTTTTTAGACTACTATCAATAAATAATCTCCAATCATGAAGTACTGTTTGGAACGTTTTTGTGAAGCCTTTTCTAGAAATTATTAGCATTATTAAACAGTTGGATAGAAAATAACATTTGTACATTATATCAACCCTTATCTGCACAGCGCTACTTCAAAGATGCAAAACATTTTTGAATATGTTCGAGCGTTTTTCAAAACAAGATACTTCTTTTTCCTTATATAAAATATACCAAGCACTTACTCGGAATAATTGTTCTGCAAATGATAGGACCGATGATTTCGAGCAAGCTGCACCCACAAAGGGTTGCAATCTAGTAAGATTTTAGACGATATATGAAGAAAAGACGCTTTTGTATCATAGGGTGCTGTCAGATTTGAATATCTTTTTTAGTTTGTGCGTTATCGGAATTAAAATGATTGGAAGTAATCATCACAGATTCCTTCAACGTTTGGAGATAAATAGCAAAAATTGTGGGAATATTGTGGAACACAAGAAATAGGAAATGTGCACCAATTTTACATAGAAAATATAAACTGTTCTGTATGTTATTGCATTACAAAATGATGAATATTAAATAAAAAAAAATTCTCAAAGCATTGTCAGGATGTTATGAGATGTATAATTTCTAAGGAATTTGATTCCATTAAATTATATAATTTATATAATTGAAAATTTTTATCAAACTGACGCATTTTGAATAATAAATTGATGTTATGGAACTTTTCTTTAGTTGCAATAGTTTTTTCCTTTTGATGTTAACCATTGTTCTATGGACCAGTTAAAAATGAAATTATAATTCTATTCCAATGCCTAATGCAAAAATTTTTCCTTTAGATTAAATATTGTGGCTTTCCATCTAAACCTGAGCTAGATACTATGAAAATCGCAATCTGTTGATATGAATCGTATAGTATCTAGAGCTCACATATGTAAAACGAACTGGTGCCGTTGTTGATTTTGAGTTATACCAAAATGATCTGAACTGCTTCCGAAATTTTCATACCACCGCAGCACTAAATTTGAACAAGAAACATTAAAGCTTTTGATGTGGACACATATTTATGTCCGCACGCTATCTTGTAAAAAATCGTGCAAAAATAACTCATGAAGCATATTGATATATTAATATTTTTCTAAAAGAAACCTTTGAATTCGTTCCATAGTTAATGCTACACTTTTTGTTTTCTGTAGAATAACTGAATGAGAGCCGTTCAGCGCGCCGTGAACAAAGTCAGTGTTTGTCGAGGAAATTAAAGACCTTAGAGAAAGTGGACACAATTCTGTATCCTGCGGTGTTTTCAGATTTTTAATTTCATTAATAGTTTGTGAGTAATAGAGCACATAAATTATTGAAGAATTCATTACAGATTTTAGGTAAAAATTCCCAGTAGAAATAGATTTAACTTATATAAATTTATAAGTTATTTTTTAATTTCTTACTTCGTGGATACGATATTGCTTTAGAATATCACAGATTGAAATATACATAATATTTTGTATATTTAATATGTATATTTATACCTAGTACAACTTAAATGAGCATTCCTTAAAGAAAAGCATAAATTGTAATTGACTGGTGTCTGTTTAATAATATTACTGAGCAAATAACACGTTATTTACCTTGGAAACTTTAATAATTGTAAAAGAGAAATGGTTTAACTTTTTTTGCGAATTCACTAGAAGTGTAATCAATTAATTAATATATTAATTCCTGCAATAATGCAACTATGATTTAATTTGTTTGTTTATAGATGTCACGAAAATGTCTCAAAGGAATACGTTTGCTGACATTAAGAAGTATTTTTCAAAAGAAGAATTTCGAAAAATGACTTATGAGGACAAATTGCTGTACTCAAACCTGAAAGAGAATTATGATGTAATGATTTGCTGTGGAATATTGACTCAACCGCCTGATTTTATGGAAAAATTCTTTTCAGTTTCACATAGGTATTTTTCAGTATTTCGTATGTTGTAGACATTGTTTGTATATCTTAATTATTGTTGAATTTTATTGAATTTCTTAATATAATATGATTTTCAAGGAATCCATGTAAATTATTTAATAATATATTACTTAAATTAATCAACATAGCAAATTGTTAGATTTTTCTTGTTACAGATATGATGTTTCTATTTGGAAATTGTTGCAAACGATTTTGATGGTTACCACTCAAAAAATTATTTGTCATTTTTAAAGAATTATTTGCGGAATGCCATGCACACGTAGAATAAGGCATAAAGTGAATGAAGGAAGCATATGCTCGACAATAAGACATACATACATACTAATTGACTTTGAAACATCTTTATCTCTATTCATCCAAAATTTAAGCATTTTTCTTTATCTTCAGGAATTTTTACAACTTACTATTACTTTGTGCAAACTATGTATATATATATATATATACATATATATATATATATATCACTGTTTACTGCAATTGAGCCTCTTGCAATTTTATTATCATATTATATATAAATGAACTATTAATTTCATTGCAAATCAACTTAGTTAGGTAGTTTAGTACAAAACATTTAACACCAATACATTTGAATTTGAAGCTTTGCATCTTAATAGCCTCCAAGCACATTAATTTAGGAACTCTCGTAAAATGTCATTAAAATGTGATCAATGCGAATATAAATGCTCAGCTCGTTGGAAACTTAAGAGGCATCAAGTCAAGCACACTGGAGTTAAGCAATTTGAATGTGATGAATGTGAATTTAAGACTTCATATCCTAGCAATCTCAAATTGCATCGACTTAGGCACTCCGGAACCAAGACGGCTAAATGTGATAAATGTGAATACAAAGCTTTTGATCGCTGGGTTCTTAAAAGTCATCAGCTCAAGCACTCGGGAAACAAACCATTTAAGTGTGATTATTGTGATTATAAATCTGCCTATCTTAGGAATGTCAAATTTCATCAATTTGTGCACACTAGTACTAAGCCATTCAAATGTGATCAATGTGATTATAAATGCTCAGCACAATGGATACTTAAACGGCATCAGTTGAGGCACTCTAAAATCAAGGCTTTTCAATGTGGTGACTGTGATTATAGATCTGACAGTCAATACAATATCAAGTTACATCAATTTAGACGACACTCTCATAAGAAAATACTCAAATGTGATAATTGCGAATATAAATGCCATACCAATTGGTCTCTTAAAAGACATCAGCTCATGCATTCTAAGATCGAGATGCTTAAGTGCGATGAATGTGAATTCAAGTGTTTTGCTCTTAGCACTCTCAAAGTACATCAACTTAGGCACTCTGGTAAAAAGCCTATAGAATGTGATAAATGCGAATATGAATGCCTCACTCATTCCGCTCTTAAGAGGCATCAGCTCAAGCACAGTGAAACAAAGCCTTTTCACTGCGATGAATGTGATTATAAAAGTGCCCGTGTTCACGATCTCAAAACACACCAATTTAGGAGGCACTCTCGTCAAAAATCATTTAAATATATAAGAGTGAGTATGAAGGCACACGACCTGGTAGAATAAAGCAGCCTTAGTTGAGAGATTCCTTTAAACAGTTATTTAGACGGGAATGTCAATTAATTGCTCATACATGCGTATCATCAACATAACCACACTTATATTCTATGAACACCGAAGAGCAAACTCGGCATGGACTTTAACATTCTCATGAAACGTATTCGAGTATATATTTACAATAAATCACTTTTTGAATTTGATTGGAAAATCGATTAGCCTATGTTTGCAGTTCTCAGGCGTTTATTAAAATTAAAATACAAATTTTATTATGCTAATTTTTATTGTAATTTATACAATATAATTTTCTTAGTTCATACAATCAAGCAAATCATTCTGTACAGATATTCTAAGCATTGGTGACGTACGCACCCATCAACGCTAGGCAATGTTGCAATGTTTAATTGTAAGACTTAGCAATAGATTTTTGTAATCCAAATAAATTAATCTATTTTTCATTTTTACTCAATAGATTGGTTTTAATTGGAATGAAAATATTGGATCATATCAGATTGTTGTTAGCACTAAGAAAAGGCTGTTTCTCTAGATGAACAAGTTACCACTTGTAGAGAATAAGGACAAATTTAGCTTTCCATATACGTCTTGTGCAAACCCTGTGATCAATAGTAGTTTTTTAGATGTGATGCTTACAAAATATGGTGTACGGCCGAAAACCACAAGGGTGCGAAACAAGATTGATATTGAACCATTAATATACAAAAGCAGTGACATTTGGTGTAGGGACAATGGTCTGAACCAAGGAATAGTGTAAACATGGGTTGGCAAATTGTGGTAAAATTTGCTAAAATGAAGCATCTCACAGACCAGCTTTTGATGTAAGGAGTTGATTTATGAATTAAATAAGATTAATTAGTAAATTTTACATCTATACAATTTTTGAGACATTTTGCTTTAAATTGTGTGAGAATAATGTTAAATATGAGGACATTCATAATAAACAAAAAATTTAAAATCAAATCTCTAAATTACATTTAAGCTACATCTTAGAGAGGTTGACTGGTAAAGATATATATCTAAGATGTCTACTTTTAGATTTAGCTTTTCTAAAATTTTTTGCAATTCATTACTTGCATAAGGCCAGAATTTGTTCAACACACCATAAAGGTAACTGTTTACCTCCTACTTGGATTAAATCTAATCCGATGGTGTCTAGGCTTCGGAATATATTTAATTCTTCAAAGAAGTTTTGCAAACACTTTGAGCTATTAGATATATTTATTGCATCATTATAATGTTTATTACTGCAAATTGCCAGACTGTCATTAAAGTAGGCCTTGCCTGAACTTATATTAGTTGAGACGCCACAAAGCAATCAAACTGTGCCATATTCTGAACAACCGGTTTCACAAGATGAAATTAGGTAGATAATCTGAGAATTATAATCTTGAACTTTTTACGCACGAAATTCGCAATGTTAATACATTAGTGACAAAATAAACTATGAAATCTGACGTCTCATCACATTTTACTATTACATATGTCATTGATCAGTTAAAGAACTTGTGTAGATTGTCAAAAATTTTATTTCCAACTTCAAATTTCTAATAGAAAAATTGAATTTCAATATTTCAAACACGTTTTACTCTAATACATGAATCTCTATAAGCATCTATCACTAAGCCTTGTTTAAATCGCGCTATTTCACTTTCTTTGTCACGTATGTAGCTTGTCTTTTGAATTACATAAACACTTATTTGAATAAACCAATTTAGTTTTCCTCCGCCAAAAGGAGTGCACTTAAGATGATTCAAATTACTTGAGTTTTGTCCCAGGGCCTTGCAATAATGCAATAATGTATTGCAATAGTATTGCAATACAAAAAATTTAAAAATATATTGCAATAGGAGTTTTCTGGCAATATAATATTGCAATATGTTTATATATGAATAATTGAAATCTGTCTATTTTAACCAAAGAAAATAATTTCTTTTTGTTTTATTATGATTGGCAAACTTCCTAAAACTACATGTATGTTTGACCTTTGTTTCAAATTCCATGTATCTAAGCTTATGTCTGATATTCAAATTAATTGTAAACATTTCTGAGTACGTAAACAAATGCTTAGCTAAACTAGACTACTGTACAGCCTGCTTTCTTGGTATGAAAAAAAATTTTTAATGCACTCAAAACTTCAAAGAACTCAGAATAACAGTGTAAGCGTTGTATTTGATTTGAACAGGATGGACCATACCAGTCCTGCAATCATTCGACTTTATTGGTTAAATATGTCCTATCGCTGAAAATATAAAGTATGTATACTAATCTTCAAATACTAGTAGCCACTTCAATTGCATTTCTACTATAGAACAAAATTTCATGAAATGTAAAATTTATGATTCATTTAGGTATGAATTATATAGGTATGAAATACATTACAAACATTAATTTGTTCAATTTCTAAACTTCTATTATGCTACCAAACTTTCACTAATTATGAAAAAATTTGTCATCTAAAAAACTAAATTAATGAATATGAACGAACATTTAACAAGAAAAATTAAATGAAAACACTTAGTAAGGTTAAAGAAAATGATCATTCTCTTCCACCCCAACAAGTCTCATTTTCATTGCAACTAAACAACGGTTAATAAGGCTCTACAAAACTAACAAAAATGAAACTCCCAAAGCCCCAATTGCTTACTAAAGATATGCTAATGACAGTATATTAGAATAGCTATACCCAAGCAATATAAAGTTTCTGTTTGAAAATTTTGTCCTCAAATTTAGCGTGATTCCCTATAATGCTTTTGGTGTATAACAAATTCGCGGCTAGCACAGATGTATGACCTCCAAATATTTTTCTTTTTAAAATTTGGAGAGCAGGACTTGGAATAAGATGCAAATGTCATTTTGATTAACTTACATAATTTGTTTCAGAAGCAACATCACGTTTATGTAAAACCATTAATTCCAATGATTTCTATTTGAAACGTTTGATATTTCATGAATATTTACAACTTTTGAATAAGAATTTGCGCTTTGGATGAATTTGTGTTCTTCATAAAAAATTCCATAACTTTATAGAGAATGAAACAAATGTAATTCATTTGAATATCTTTACATAGGTCACATAGCCTCATTAAACTTAACTTAACTTAAATATTAGCTTACTGTGATATCCCAATATTCCTGAAATACCTATTTTTAAAAATATACAGCTAAAAGTGCTAAGCTTTTTTACATATATCTACTTGAAATAATGTTTGTTGATTAGTGTGTGCATAGTAGTTTTCAGGGACTGTTCAGTCCTGATTGTGTGCTAAGTTTTTCAGTGGGATTGGGAACAAATGTCTGTTACAATAATTATAGCAACTGGTGAATATATATTTGTTACCGGTACTCAAAATCTTTGCAAATGTTTCAAAATAGACGTCACGCAGTGGACCAATGGGGCAAAAAGTTTTCATAGGACTGGCAAGGGAACGAACTGTGAAAAAAATGCAATGGAATTAATTGGGACTGTGGCCAATGAATATAATTCGGGTCTCGCAAAATCCTAGTGCACATGCGTTTTTAGTCCAAATGCTGTATGCAATGAATTGCATCCAGATGCATTGCGGGTTGCTAAGACTACCTCACTTCTCAAAGCTATGGTTCTTGTTGGCTTGAATCAAACAATTCTTGAGCGATGATTTTTAATTATCTGTGCAGGACATGTCTATTGCAACGAGAATGGTTAAAATTGTTGCTCTCAGTATGCAGCTTTGAGAAATTTTGCGCTTTTTTGAATTAACATTTTACACAGAATGCTTGTTCATCTGAGTAGGCAAAGATATATCATATTGTGAAATCTCTAATGTTTAGATTTTAATTTTGCATGTTACGCTAAAATTAGCTGCTCAACATAGTATTAATATTATTTACATATAATAAGCTTTGCAGTGCTTTGAACTTGTTTTAGCTCCTCAACAATCCTCACAAGTGTTTGCTTTTTGCGTTGTTTTGTATAACATCCTAAGAGCAAAGTCAGTTGAGATGAGGAGGTACTAGGGGAAGTGAGATATTTGAACGCTGTTTTTATTGTATGAGATTCAACTAAATATTACACTTTGACTAAAATTTCGTTCAAGATTGTTAAAATATATATTCTCTAGTACTTCCAAAAGACTATCCTTATATTTATTTAAAAAAAATTAAAAGAAATGCAATTTTAACACGCAAATGCATATACATATATCAACACAAATATTCCACGTTTATTTGACTATTATATTGATATTGTTAAATTCAAAAGTACCCATTGCTGTGAAAACCAATATTACAGAAATATTTGTAGATATAAAATTTGCCAAAAAATATATTTTGAAAACTATGTATGGGTGATCAATGTCAATAACTCATGAGATTATAATTCTTTTATTTACATTTATTTATTTATTTATTTATTTATTTATTAATAAAATTAATGCTTTCTACAATATAGAGAAAAAGTGTACAAAAAGCCACTATTAAGTACTAAGTGAATTGAATTGTTTCTATTTCTTGGTTACTATAATAGTTCATTTTAGTTTCGAAAAGTATTTTCTATTAATAGTTAAATAAGTTCTTAGTCATTAATTTTAGATTGATAATAGAAGAATGTTGTACCTAGTTATTTGTATTTATTGAACTAATTCTTTAACTGTTATGATAATTCTTTGTTGGTGCATGCTTGATAAAATTAGTAACTTTCTTTTTAAACAATTGAAACTTTTTTTCAGATAGAGTATCTTTATCCAATTTATTCCATAATTTTACTGCAATATTTATGAATAAATTCGTCATAATTTTGCTTCTAAATTTCTTGCATTGATATGTACCACGTCTAATATTATATTTTAGGGAGATGTTATCTTTCATTTTATAAAATATTTCCAAGATCTTTTGTTGCATGATATCATCTGGATATAATAACATACAATCTTTTGCCAATTTTCTTTTAATTCGATTATTATTGCTATTGATAATTTTGTTCATCCAATTGAAAATCTTATTTAATTTTCTTTTAGAATTTTCACATAGATTTGTTAGCAAGTAACAAGAATACGTATATTTTGATACAACTATTGACTTAAATAACATTGCGATCCATTTTCTTGGTAATAAATCTTATTTTTTTAATTAACTTGATGGTATCAGCTGTTTTTTGAATTACAGAATTTATACGATCTTTGAATTTTAGTTGATTGTCAATTAACACTACTAAATATTTTATTCTTGGTTGTTCCATTTTCTTTGTGATTAAGATACAATTTTGTCTTTGTTTTGCTTTTTGTAAATTTATTCATCTGCATAAAAACAGTTTTTTCAATATTTAGAGACATCATGTTTTTGTAATAGTAGTCATGTATGAGATATACATTGGATTGTAGTTCATCAATGTTTGTTGTATAGATTAATGTATCATCTGTATATAGCATACATTTTATATTTATGTGATTTGAAATTCATTTATATAGATATTAAACAACAAAGGACCCAAAACAGAACCTTGCGGAACACCCCTTTCAATTTTCAAAAAATTTGATGATTCATTTCTAAATTGCACAAATTAATATCTATTATTTAAGTAATCATCAATAAGTGAAGAAGTAAGGTCGAAGCAGTTTGTAATCTTTCAATTTTTTAATCAATATTCTATGATCTATAGAATTGAATGCCTTTACAAGGTCTAGAGGAAAAATATATACACTTTCCTTTCTATCTGTGAGTTGTTTCCAATCTTCTACTGTATCCAAAATAGCATTCATAGTAGAAGAATGTTTTCTAAATCCAAATTGATTTTGATTAAACAAGTTGTATTTTTTAAAATAACAGATAATCTGATCATGTAAAATTTTTTCGAAAATCTTATTAACTCCAGTTAATATTGATATAGGTCTCTAGTTTGAGGAAATGTTGCTTATACCTTTTTTATAGATTGGAATAACTTTTGCAACCTTTAGTTCATCAGGATATTTGTTGAATTTAATGCATTCATTAAAAGGGAAACAAAGGTCTTGCTATAACACTTAGCGATTCTTTTAAAAACCATATAGGATAGTTACAAGTTTCTTTAGATTTTCTAATATTTAAACATTTTGAAGCATCTAGAAATTCATGCAAGGAAACATATCTAAAAGCAAATGAACTTGCACTGAACTTTAAATTTTTGTGTTTCTCAAATTTGTTCGTGCTATTATATTGCTGACCACTAAATTTTCCTAAGTTTATGAAATATTCATTAAATAAATTTGATATTTCCAATTTATTGTACACATGATTCTCTTTCTTATCTAATAGGCATTCGGTTTCAATAGTTGAATGTGGTTTCAAAAAAATATTAATGTATTTCCACTTTTGAGAACATGTTTTCATTTTTTCAAAAGGAGATTTCAAAAATTAATTTAGAACTCTGGAAAAACAGATTTGTTGGGAAAATTGATTGATCGTAATTATTTTAACAAGTTCTCAAAGTCCATAGTATTTTATCGTCATTTCCAAAAGTGGTGTTTATGATAAATTAAATGCAAAAATGAATCAGGATAAATTTTTCAATGAATACACGGAAAATGTGATATCTGAAAATTATGTTAAGAACAGTCTATTTTTGATGATTTTGGCGAAGAATTCACAAACTTTTGATATTTTAGTGATAGCATTTAAATTGTGGTATTGTATTAATGACACATTCTATATTTTCAAAAGGACGATATTCAACTTTAATTCAAAAAAATGCTTCTGGAATGTTTCTATTCAACTCAGTACATGACCATTTACAGGTGAAAACTTTTGGAGCTCAGATGAATATTATGCGTGAATTTGTTACCGCATATAAAAAAGCAGTTAGATATCCATACGGTTATTTGTTTATAAACATACCAGACGAATTACGTCTATCTACAAATCTTGAAGAAGTGCAAAAAATCTATGGATTTAATCAAAGAACCCGCTATTTACAAGTTCCTAGCGGTCTGCTCCAAAAAACTAAGTTAGTTTTGCTAGAAGACAAAGAAATTCTAAATTTAATACGCGGCATTGTCTACAATATCTTGCATAGAATCATTCCGCTAGGAGATGAATGAAAAACATTTTTAAATCTTCGTCAATACGCAGAGACCGCATTACTAAAAAATCAAGTGTTTGAAAAATTTCAATATCAAAATCTCCAAATGGCCTTAAATTTTTCAATTGTCTATTACGCATTATGAAAGAGTATATATATATAATGCATGATTAATTTTATTTTATATATTATTCTATAATGACAATAGTTGAAATGGTGCTTATTTCTTTGGAAAATTGCAATCGTTTAACAGAATACTAAAATCACTCGGTCAACAATGTTATAAAAAACGATACTACACAACAAAGATCAACGATTAACAGCTAACCTGATGTAAAACGCCAGTACAATGAATATGATTGAAGAAACTTCTAAAATACCATCACCACATGTCAAATTTCAGTAATAATAATAATGATGATGCATTGAAAGAATTTTTAAATGATCCAAATAAAGGTGTTTTTTTAATGGTGATAAGATTTACACTGGCGCTGGTTCAATGTCATATAACGAATTTAAGGATTATGTACAAGGCCCTAATAAAAGACTGGCAAAACTTGTGTGATATTTTAAAGGATATTGGCACAATCCCCAACCACTTGATTAAAAACAAAAACGTTTTCAAAAATATAAATACGAAGCAACTGCTATTATGGAACTATTTTGGAATATGGATAAGCAGTTGCATCAGACTTGTCAACGAGCCGAGCTTGAGCACAGTATTTGATATACAACGAGCTCAAAACAAGCCTATTTTAGGCAAAGCAAGTTTATAGTTCTGCTTGTAAATTTGATTATGGAGATTTTTCTTATTTTTTGCAGTCAGTATGCCTTTCTTATAATATTATTTAAGAACTCTTTATTAAATAATAGGAAGAGCTATGTAAGAAATTCTTTGAGCACAGTATTTTTAAAAAATTACCGAGCTAAAAAACGACCCCCATTCAAAGATTATATGTTTCGAGCCGAGCCAAACTTACACAAAATTTAAACGAGCCGAGCCGAGCTTGGACATGTCGGCTCGTTGACAAGTCTGACTTGCATCAACTGTACACTTCGTTAAAATCGTAAGCGAGTTTTGGTGGAATTAATGAACAATATTATAAAGCTAAATTGAAATTTCCGAAAATTACCCTGCAAAATGTGAAAAACTTTCTCGCACCAAGTGATGTATATACAACACACAAGAGCTGTCAAGGCGTTATTGCATTTGGAATTGATGAAATTTGGACTATGGACTAACGATTGTGGAACCTCTAGCTTTGTACAATAGAGGAATAAAATACTAACTTGTTTGTTATATTTTATCTAAAAAATTCCGTGTAAAACCTTTACGAAATCTAGTCAGTTGTTGTCTGCTTTTAAAAAATTTAAGAACTGGCGTAATGTTAAACGACTTTGGATTGATCATGGAAGTTAAATTCAAAGGTGAATTTTTCAATTTTTAAAAAGAAATAAATTTATATTGCATAGTACAAATTCAAACATGAAGACTGTATGCGCAGAAAGAGCTATGAGCCTAAAGCAAATTCTATTTAAATATCTGAACTTTACCAACAACCTTAAATATGTAGACAAGCTACAACAAATAGTTAATGTATTGAATTCCCGTGTAAATCGTACAATTGGAATGCCTCCGAATTCTGTGAGAAAAAAACACGTACCACATTTGATTGGAAAATTAATGAGTGTTAATGCATGTTGTCAAAAAATCATTATTTCATAATGGTGACTTAGTTAGAATTTCAAAGTCAGACCATATTTTTCGAAGAGGATATTTACCACAATTTCAAAATGAGATTTTCAAAATCAACAAAGTGTTTTCCACAATTCCTGTTACATATGAAATGAAGTCAATCAGTGACGGGGAAATAATTTCAGGAAAATTTTATAACCAAGAATTAACACGAGTTATTAGGAAACGTTCTTGGACTAGAATAGATTAGTATAAATATGTAACGAATAAACAAACAGATCATTCAGTATGGAGCAATATTATAGTGAACAGGCAAGTGGTCGAAATTATTTCGGTAATACTCGTCAGAAAGGCTTTGGCATTGTGAAATCATTGGAACGTATTGCTATACCACTAGTAGTGAAAATCATACCACCATTGAAAAATGTTATTACTAATGTTGGTGAAGGAATTTTGGATCAAGCAATTTCAGGTGTAAATGACATAGTCTCTGGTGATAATGTAAAAAAAGTGGTAAAATGCAGAATTGGAAATGTTGCAAAAAACACAGCAAACAAGCAATCTAAGAAGGAACGTAAAGAAATTAGTCAAAAGGGTAATGGAATATCTACATCTGATTAGAATAACCAAACTATCAAAACACGACAGGGTGTTAGACAATTTTTGGTCAATGCACAAAGTAGGCATAAATGTGATAGTTTGAAACAAAAAATGCATTGAATAAAAAAAAACTGATATCTTTAAAAACTTAGTATAAATACACACGGTCATTGGGAATTGTTATTCATGTACAGTCATGAGCACCTTCACACATTCGTGTTTGGACATTTTTGAATGAGATAAAGTTTTGGTAAACTTCAATGGTGGTAACACACAAAAATATTTCCCAAAAAAAAGCGAATAAACAAACAGATCATTCAGTATGGAACAATATTATAGTGAACAGGCAAGTGGTCGAAATTATTTTGGCAATGCTCATCAGAAAGGCTTTGGCATTGTGAAATCATTGGAATGTATTTCTATACCACTAGTAGTGAAAATGATACCACCATTGAAAAATGTCATTACTAATGTTGGTGAAGGAATTTTGGATCAAGCAATTTCAGGTGTAAATGACATAGTCTCTGGTGATAATGTAAAATAAGTGGTAAAATGCAGAATTGGAAATGTTGCAAAAAACACAGCAAACAAGCAATCTAAGAAGGAACGTAAAGAAATTAGTCAAAAGGGTAATGGAATATCTACATCTGATAGAATAACAAAAACTATCAAAACACGACAGGGTGTTAGACAATTTTTGGTCAATGCACAAAGTAGGCATAAATGTGATAGTTTGAAACAAAAAATGCATAGAATAAAAAAACTGATATCTTTAAACTTAGTATAAATACACACATTCATTGGGAATTATTATTAGTTCAAGTACAGTCATGAGCACCTTCACACATTCGTGTTTGGACATTTTTGAATGAGATAAAGTTTTGGTAAACTTCAATGGTGGTAACACACAAAAATATTTCCCAAAATCAGGGTTTAATGATCCAATGATTGAATATAATTTTGGTACAGAACAAAGTGAATACATTGATTTGCAAAGTATACATTTGGCTATATCAGTCAAAATTTTACACAATGATGGAAGTGATCTTATCTGGGATGTTACTGATGTTACTAAACGGGATTATGTTTGTCTAGTAAACAACCCCCTACATTCATTATTTAGTGATTATAATCTTTATGATAATGGCGTTTTAATACAAACAGGTGATGCAGTTTGGCCACATACTGTAATGATGACAACAGAACTATTAAAGAGTGCAGCACAGGAAAATTTAATTTAAACACCAAGTGGATATTATTTTGAAAAACGTCCTGATCAACCTATAGATAAGTATAATAGCCAAGATGGACAATTTCAGTGTTTGGCTCTAAAACAGAAATGCAAAGTTTTAAGCCTCTATGGATCTGTAGCTGTGGATTGTTTCAAAACGAAAAATTATTGATACCGAGAGTTAGCCTTCGTCTCAAACTTTTACGATCCTTGGATGATTTTTTACTAATTTCCAATTTTACCACTACCCCCGCTGTATACTACAAAACAGAAATTACAGATGTGACACTGAGTCTAAGGAAGCTATGTGCATCTGGCAATTCAAAAAAACACTGTTAACTACACCAACAACATACCACTTTATGTGAATTCTCACAAGAACATTATTTATTCCACCTAGTCAAAACTCTCTAACAAAAGAAAATTATTTTCAAAGGAACCAATTCGACGTATTGCTATAGCCCTTGTTCCCAATCTACAATTTACAGGAACAACCGACTCAAACCCATTCTCATATAGATTTAGAGGTCCGCGCCAAGTCACTATAACACGGGGTGGATCGAATATTGCATTCACACCAATGACTGTGGGTGAAAATAATTATGCACAAGCATACTTTCATTCTGTAAAGGCGTTGGGTTTGAATGATGTAACTGGTATACCATACTCAGATTATAATAAGCATGCAATTATGGTTTTTGATTTGACCAGTATTGCGGAGGCAAATAATGAGGTACTCTACCCTGAATTAAGTAGTGCAAGTATACGTCTAACATTAGATTTTGATTCTCCAATAGGCAAATCACTGGAGGTGATCGTTTCGGGTGAAACATGCTCAAATCTATACATTAATAAGCAACGGAAACTTGTAAAAGACTAGAAAGAAAATGAGTTTCATTCATTGTACTGTTGCAAGATGTTGAGAGTAGACGAGATTAGACGTGTAGAAGATCGCGTTCATTATAACAAGGACCCTCACTTAAAATTTGCTCATGTTTCAAATTATAGATTACAAAGAAATTGTATACATAATGTTAATGAACCCCTATGGTGGACTTATTGGCATAAATAATTGTAGACTACATTTTCTGTTGAAATGGTCAAAACTGTTTAAAATTCATGCCATTTACCATAATAGTTATGGCTTTGTTAAAAGAGAATTTGGAATTGGCAATAGATATCCGACATTTTACAGTTTTTGGTGTAATTTACCAATTTTGAGTCATGTGCCGTCTTTATTGTATTGGATATATGCAGGGGCGCGCCCAGCTTTTTTTTCTGAGGAGAGGAACTATTCTTTAGGTTATATATATATATATATATATATATATATATATATTGGCATATTGTCATAGATATTCTTAAATGCAAAGTAGTTTATAAATTCATTATTCTGAAGATTTTCACTACAACAATGGAAAAAGCATTGTTAGGGAAATTAAATAGCATACACTTTTTGACATGCTACCTAAAACAGAAAGGTTGATATTAACGAAATTCAACTATTCAATTTAAGGTTTACTATTTCATATATCTACTTTTATATGTAATTTTTATTATTACATTTCAACATAGCAAACATAACCAGCATACTATGAATGTTTGTTAAAAATGCTAAAACTGAATTATTTTTCCCTACCCCTATTCAACCATTAATAAGATTGGCAAACACACATATCTGCTCCGTGTTTCAGTAGGTGAGGATGATTGTTAACTAATCCTAATCTCAATAGGAAAAATTTCCATTTTTTGTGGTAGGATGATCTTTAAAAAATTCTTACTTTCTTATTTCTTAGTTATTCCAACCAAAAACGTAGGCCTAATTCTTGCAGGCTTGAATCATGCCCAACTCAACTTTTAAGAAAATGTGCTCACTGAAGGTGAGAATTCTAGATTGAATTTTTCAAGAATAGATAATACTGATGTACAATTTCAAAACATTGTTTAAGAAATTCTATAATATTCACTACAACTGTTATGCAATAGTTTATTTTTTTCAATTTCAGCCCATTTTTTCCAATAACTCTGTCGAGCCCCAGACCACTGCGGCTCCAACTTCAACTCCTGTTAGCAGAAGAGAGAAAAGGACTGAGGATCATGCCGTATTAATACTGTGCGTCCACAAAATACCTTTAGTTAGATTTTGTAACTTGCCATAATTTGAATTTAATACATTATTTCTCTATTGTTTTTTTAGCATTGCTATGTAATTCACCATATTTCAATACAGGTAAAAAATACAGAAATCGTGTCCAAACTATTTTCACATTTTGCAAAATATAATTTAATAGAAAATTTCATTCAAAATTGCTATATTTCTCATTGCTAGTTTCGCTTTT
>CABFPE010000459.1:555427-570411 GCA_900660155.1 Hofstenia miamia
ATCATTGTTTAATATCTCTAGGTTTGACATCACAATATGAGGTGTGTGACAGAAAGATAGCAAAGGTGCGAAATAGGGTTAATGTTATGCCTTCAATATATAAAAAAGTGAATTCGGTAGTGGAAGCATAATGTATATTTTGGTCATCAAACTGTGCAGTACAAAGAGATAGCCAATACTGTATTAATTTACTAGGCACGACAATAATGATTTTCGAATTGGGACTTTATTATGTTTCACCAAGATTTGCATCCATTAATGCTTGTGAGAACGTTCTTAGTGAACCTAAATAATTGTAAATTATTGGTAATTTTTCTTCTTCTAAAGTATTCAATAGATTAATCGATTTCCAATTATTGTAATAATTGCAATGTAAATTAATTTTTGCTTACCCCTGCAGATAGATTTGATGCATTGCTTAATATATATGTACTATGGTATCATATCAGCATACATTTCAATAGGAATGGAAGCGTCTGTGCTCTTTTGGGAAGGGGGAGGGACGTTCCCCCCCTCTGGGTGCGCCTCTGGATATATGTGAAGTTTAGGTATAATGAACTCTACAGATATTTAAAACTTTAATGTATGCTGACGCGATTAGACGTATTATTCTCCAAACCCCATCACTACGTTGGCGTTTTTTCGGTGTAAACTTTTCAGATTGCATACCACCAAGCCTTTTCTAATTTGTAATGCGAGCCCAACTGGCCATCCCTGAACCCATATTGGTTGTTGATTATATGAGATGCAAGCGGGAACTTAATATTCAAGGATTCTTTTGGTTGTCCACTAAACCAGTACCCCAATGTTGAACATTGCTGTCTAACTATGTATCCTGGATTTCATGTGTATGAAAGTGATTCAAAAAAAAGTTGCAGGGAATATCGCCATTTTGCGGTGCCTATTGTATTTTTCGCTCTTTTTTATTTTTCAACAATATACCAGAAATAATTGTATATACTGATTTAGCGTTTGTTAATGACTTTTTGTGTAGTGATGGGCTTAATAAATTAATGTATTCGTAGTCACTTTGCTTATTTTACATGTACAAAATGTTTTGTATAAATATCGTAATAGAAATTTATAATTTTATACACTTTTGCGATATGCCAATTGTTAGTCTAATTTCTGACACCTATCAAAGCAATAACTCAATACATAGTTTTGCTACGCATTGGGAAAGACCAAGCTATAATGCATCTCATGTGGCTTTGCTCAATATCACATTTCCTATAGGATTCAATAATGTACAAGATCAATCGTTGAATTTTATCAACGCAAATGGAAATAAACGTGGTATTTATGTGAAGGGCATCCATGTGAAAAAAATAGAAGATGTGTTTAGCTTTGTTAACCAAGTCTTAAAGAAAATTAAATTGACAATTGTTAAATCTGAAACAAATGAAGAAAAATTTTTGAAAAACTATTTAGTACTTTTTCACGAAATTTGCCATTGATTACAACAGTACTGAAATTGGATTTTGAAATCACCAGTGGAAGAGTAGTCATAAAAAATGAAAAGCCTTATGAATTTGAATTAAATCAGGTAGGCAAAATTTTGGGTTTTGATCGTCATGATAAAATAGTAAATGGTTTGAACACTGCTGAATATAGTTTTGATATTTTAAATGGACTGCATAATATATTAATTTATACTGATATAGTTACTTGTCAGCATTATCCGAGTGGTAGCATCCTGTTATTGGATCAAATACCATTATATATGTGGTATTTCCAATGTCATGTATGCTAATAAAAAAACAAGTATGTAAAATAAAACATGTAAACTAAATTAATGTGTGATGTGGTATTTCCAATGTCATGTATGTTAATAAAAACAAGTAAAGTAAAATAAAACAAGTAAACTAAATTAATATGTGATGTGGTATTTCCAATGTCATGTATGCTAATAAAAATACAAGTAAAGAAAGTAAAACATGTAAACTAAATTAATATGTGATGTGGTATTTCGAATGTCATGTATGTTAATTAAAAACAAGTAAAGGAAAATAAAACATGTAAACTAAGTTAGGCCACATAAATAACATAAAATTAGTAAAAGTACATGACTATAAAAGTTCCATGACGTCAGTACAACACCCCTATCAATATCCACAACATCACAGGGTCAAAGGCCACCCTCTCGACCAATCAGAAAAAATGTGTGATCTCATGGACTCATCCTCTCAACCAATCAGAGACACTATCACGTGACCTGCTTCTTGATCAATCAGAATCAAAATTGTGTGCTAGCCTTCTCACAGCCATAACTACTAATACAGAGTAGTTCATTGAAAAATGAAAACTTGGTGGATATGAAATTTGTAGGGGCATGGTGTGTCCTTGAGAAATTCCTCATGAATGATTGAAGTGGCTAGAAGGCAGATTGAAAATGTCAACATAATGTGCAGCAGAAATGTGATGGTCCATCTAAATTGTTCAATTTATAATAGTGAGACCTCCCTAAAATATCTTTTGAGACTACCATTAGCAGTGAATTATCCACTGACTACACTACCATGATCCAGAGGGTAGAGACATTTATTGGAAGCCATGGAAAAGATTTGAAATAATGGACAACATACTGTATTGCAGAAATATGGCACAACTGCAAGATTATCTAAATATCTCAAGAGTGCAGGAGTTCTTAGCATTTGTGGGAGAGGAACATCCTGCATTAACATTATTGAATGGTACCAAAGCCCACATTAGCCTGAAAAGATCAAAAATAAGTTGAAACAGCTCAAGGCTACAGGAATCATGTTGTTTAATGACACCCAAGACTGTCCTATTATAGGCTTGCACAAACTGGCAATTCCTATATACAGCATTGCTTATATAGGCTGGAAATGAAGAGCATGATACAGCTAATAATAGAAAGTCTGCAGGAGATCAATGAAGAAAGAATTATTACAAGCTGCAATACAAGATATGTTGTCATTGTCTCTGACATTATTGGTGCAGCAGTTGTGTCTGGAAATATTAAGAAAATTAAGAAATGAAGGCTTTCAGCCAGATGACAGCAGATTTGCTGCTCAGATCACACTCAAATTTAGAGAGAAAAACTAGTATGTTTTTAAAAAAATGGAGGGCATACTCTGATGAAATCAGATAGACATACCAACAGGAAGTTTGGTTGAAAAATTGTTTGGACCATAGGGAAAGTTTAATGATATTATATGCTCATTTTGCCACCAAGCATCCAAACTTCCTGGAAGATAACTGGGCACATATAAACAAGAAGACTAGAGATAACATTATTGCTGAATAGAGTGTGTTTCTACAGAAATGTAAATGAACAGTAAATAGAAGACACAATGAATATTTACAATATACTATAGCCAAGAGTTTTAAAAATGACTTAATAATGAGTACAGTTTCAATTACTAAAGAAGACATTGAAGTCACACAATGATATTGTAATTTAGGATGTCTGCTATTGGGAAGATATTTCTACTCAGTTGGACTTGGATGCAGATACTTGGACAGATAATTAATGGAATTTTGCTTAATAGACAGTTTGAAGTAATGCAAACAGAACATTGGAAAATGATTGAAATCATAATACCTTTTCCAGCAATGAATGTTTCACAGGAGATAACTAGAAGAATGCCAAAATTTGAATTTAATCTAGATGGAGAACAGAAAATCTGTGTGAAAAAAGAATCACAAAATGAAAGCATATTAAATTGTCTAGTGCATCTGATAAATAAAGAAGGAAAAGCAATTGAAGCAGAGCTGAAAGAAATGAAGCTCAGGCCAAAATGTTAATTCCAGAAAGTCTGTAAAAATCAGGGACTCAGCCTTATTCTCAACAAAATTGAAGAGCAATTATAGGTTTGGCCTCTGCTGTAATGATTGGATTGTTAGGTATTGGGGCACTACTGCAAAACCCATAAAACAATGCAAACAAACAGAATACTTAAAGCAGGAACTAAATGAATTATTTGCAGGCACCAATCAAAATACCAAGGATATAAATCTCTTAGCCACACAAACAGATGAAAAATTTGTGTTGGTAGTGACAGAATTAAAAAAAGTTGTGGAAAGAGAAGAAAAAAATAATCAAGACAATGAAAATCATGCAAGGGATGATACTAGATGTGGAAAGATTTCAATGTGAAATTCTTGGACTGTATATGGATAATCTAAATAGGACAGCACATTTAAGAACAAAATTATCTGGACTAAAAGCATTCTGGATAGGGCTAAGAAGCTATTCAGCTTTGTTATTTCAAGTAATACCCTCTCTCACAGAAGGATACCTACCACCCAGTTTAATATCTCCAAAAGGTCTCAGTAAATTGGTAGGAGTCTTAGCTCATGAAGAACTTCACAGAGAAATAAGATTGTCACCAACTTTGTCCACAAAATGAATACTAGCTTTTTATCAATCTAAATTGATGAACTCAGTATTTGTGACTCACTATGGCTTACATGTAAGAATGGGAATTCCTTTCAATTCAATAAGCCAACAATTTTACTTGTATCATGTGACTCCTCTCCAAATGGTGTCTCCAGTTGAAAAGTTATATATGGAATGGGACTTGGATACCCCATATTTGGATTTTTTGCAGAGTTAGATTCAGAAACATTGAAATTTTGCAAAAGTGGATCTTTGTGGATATGCAAATTTGTTTTTCCAAAATATAGAAATAAAGCTAGTTCATGTTTAGTCTCTCTGTACTTTGTATTGGAAACACAAATCTTTAAGCTATGTAAGATGAAGGTGATATCCCATATTCTTGCAGAAAATGCTAAAAACTTAGGTTATGGGAGATGGTTGTTTACTTCACCATCCATAATGCACTTTCTGACAAATGCCTCAATTGACAAGAAGTACTTACCAAATAATGTTTCAGCTAGCAGAGCATGTGCATGTATTATAATGCTTGGGTGTGGTCAAATTCTGGAAGGAAAAAGCATCACACTAAAACCTGATCTTATAACATGCCATGAAGTAGGATATCAAAGAGTAGATGTTACCATATCTAGACCACTGCAAGCAATTTATTTTTTTTTCTGGATTTCAAGAACAACCCCATTTGTTGAAAGTGCAAGCCCACCAAAATTTGATTCAGGAAGTCCAGTTACATCTCAAAGCAAATAAGTGATTAAGTTCAGATTCTATCAAAGAGTGGTGAAAAATTCCTAAACTGTTGGGATACAGATTGTCCAAAGCAAGAATAATTTCACCAAGAGAACTGCAAGAATTCACACCATGGAAAATTTCAGTTTTAATTCTGGTTCTTACTACAATCCTTGGAGCAGTTTTGGCAATGTCATTAGAATTCTGTATATGAAAGAAAATACATTTGATATTGCAAAACTCTCCCTGATATTTCCATGGTTTAGAAGGAAATTCCAGAATTGTAGTAGTGATTGGTGAGCAAAATCAGGACAAATGGAAAGAAACCAAAAATCAGATGAAACTTTGTGTTATAAAAGAAAACTCAATTGGTTCATAGAATGGACAAAGAGAAAATAGCCCCATAGTTTGTCAAACCCCTAAACCTGTTTCAATTGTTCCACCTATGATACATTACCTGAATTTGAGTCAAGTCACTCATATTTGAAAATTAAGAAAAGAATATACATGAAGAGTTTTTATGTGGTTGATACCCTAAAGAGTAGATGTATTGGAAATTTATACCTATTGTTACAAATCATATAGAATTATGTTTGGTAAGAATTGCTCATGAATTCTTGAATTCCCTAAGTCAAATCTAGCAGTGGCAAATGTGATAAACATGGAATTTAAACATTTACAAAGATTTGCTGATGAAAAAAATACTAAATCCACTAAATCTAATTTTGATAAATTTTTAGAAATTTTACAAAATTTAAAAATTGTTAATGGAAGGTACACACTTCAGATGTAGCAGAACAAAACCTAAAAGACAAATATATCTCATTAAGTATTTCTTTCATGTGAAATAAAAACTTAGTGATTATTTAAGATTATCTAAACCAATTTTCAAAGGAATTTAGTGGTAAAAATCATAACTCCTTCATGTAATTGACAAATTTAAGGAGAAGCCACTAATGGTACCTATTTTTGGAAACAAATTCTCAAGATCTTGTTGTAACAAATCAATCACTATGTGTCATCACAGCTGTTATATATATATATGTATACCAAGAAACTTAGTTAAAATCAGAACACCTACTGAATTTTGAACCAGATTTATAGCAAAGACGTCATTTTATATTAAATAGTTGGCAACTTCTGTCCCTACACTGGTAGAAATATTGAATCAGGTAAACATTTTGCTCAAGTTTGGATTGGTAAATTTGAAACTTGTATAGTGTATTTTACCTTTGTATTTTGTCTAGCAAATGATTCTGATCAGTGTTTTTATAAATGTTCTATTAGTACAAGAACAGAATCATTTAGTTAAGAGTCTATTTCTCATTTAACCTAAGTTAGCTAATAAAAGATTTCATGTGGAAATTAGCAAGTGATAACCTTTAATAGTAAAGTGGTTTCCTTCATTAGTAAACATGAAAAATTTGTCATATACTATTGAAAACTTTGTGTTAATTGTGAATTTCAGAACTTCTAATGCAAAACCTAAAATACCCTTTTAGTAAATTCTGACATTTAAGTTCTTGCCTAAAGTTTGTTCTACTTAAAGTTATAATAAAGCTTTGCAGTTCTACAAGAAACTTGGAAATTTAGGGCAAAGTATTCAATATTTCATGCAAAACATTAATTTACACCCTTTATGAAACAAATTTTTTGAAAATGACTAATCTTCCAGTGATTGACATAATACCTAAGGAAAACATAATGCTAAACAAAAAATTAATAAACTTTCTAAGTATTGAAATGCTATTCTAGAATAAGTCAATAAGTTCTGACTAGGACTTCTGATAAATAAAATAAAATAAATCAGAGTAACTTTCATTTCATGTATTTCTTAAAAGAACAGGTGCTAATTTTTAAGAGTTAACAATTAAAGTTGAAGAATTTCCAACTAGCATATCCAAATGACATTTGCAAGTCATAAAACAGATACATCTCTTGTTTTATAGGAAAAAGGTGAGGGATTTCATATATACATAAATACAATTATACAAAAAGCTCTCAGTACAGACCCAGTAAACATAGAACTGTCATAACAACATTGCTGAATGACATAGTAACAGCACTAAAACAACATTACAAAACAATGTCTTTTCCCAATAAAATGACAAAATATCAATAAAAATGAATTTTTTAAAAAATTTATCTTCAAATTGTCATAATACTAAAATAATTCCAATTTTTAAATATTTTTTGCTAGACAGAATTATACACCACCACTAATGCGCACTATAAACGCCACTCAAACAAATGAATGCCTATTAAACGCCAATACACCACAAAAACGACGTCGTTTCAACAGTTCTATGTTTACTGGGGAGAGGTACAAGAAATATTAAAAGTCAAAGTAAACTAGTATAACAAGAGGGTGACCAAACATTTATACTAAATTGTAATGGTAGTCTTAACTAAAATTAAGTTTAGTAAACACATAACAAGTGTGTTTGTCAGAAACATTACAAATTTCATTAGATAATAATATCTGAGAGAAGTAATTACATATATTACATATTTAAGCACTTACAAGTGTAATGTGAACATTCATTGTAATCCAATAAGGTCAACTGGATTACTCTCAATGAAAGTATACACTGCTAGTAAGAAAGGTTTCACTACCTGGCATTTTGATTGGCTGAACCCTCACTCTCAGACAATAGCATAAAATTAAAACATAGGATTTGAATTTGCATTGTGTGTGTAGTAAATCAGTACACATGCAAGTCTGATCTAGAAATTATTTTGTAATTTAGGAAGTCAGATGCAGTAGTTGGGATTGAAATATATTTTCAATTACTATAGATTCAAATAGGGAAAAACATTCTTAAACTTTAGTAAACCTCTAAATTAAAAATTGGCCAAAAAGTTCAATTTTACAACAAAATTACTATATGGATATTTCCCAATTTAATATCATATAGTAGCCACATATAGAGGGGTAATTTACTTTCATTGCTAGACTCATAATTATACATATTTCAAACTCATAATTATACAAAATATAATACCAGTGTATCCAACACATAATCAATATAATGGGATCCTGTAACTTTGATTTTTGGATTTCCAGTTTTTTAGAAATGAATTGATTCATTTGATTATGATTTTTTTCAGTTTTTTGTACGTGGTTGCCATGTTTAAAATGTGGGGTGTTTGAAACAAGTTTTCTTGCAATATTTTTAATGTTTTCCTTCAAATTTATAAAGAATTTTGGGAAATAATTTTTAGTAATTGTTCATTCATATTTTCATAATCAACTTTCTACTGTAAAATTCAAAATTTGAGTTTGTTTAGCTGCATAAAACAAAAACAAAAGTGGCTTTCAGCAAATGTTGTTACATTAAAGTGACTTTGTCTAAGAGCAACATTTTTAAATATATGTTTTTGCTAACACTTCCTTTGAAAGTTCTGAGTGAACTTGTGGCAAGAAACACATTAACATGCATATTTAACCTTGCACACTCAATGGGAATATTGTAACATCCTCTACCAGGCATCATTACTGTTTATCTCTTGTTACTGTAGGGTAGCTTATAATTTTGGTCTATTGTTGGCATTGAGCACTATCAGTAGATTTTTTCCTTCAGGTTTCATGGCTTTCCTTATGTGTGCTTTTTTTCTGGGGATAGTTTTGCGAATGCATTGTAATGCATTTTCAATGTTCTGATAAAATAGGGGTGTAATGTTTCTCCATCAATTTTAGACATCTGTTTTTTCTCTTTCTTTAGATTGTACAGTTCTATCTGAGGTGGTTTCTGAGGAGGCTTGTAGCTGGGTCATCCTTAACAGTAGTCTGCTGGTGCTGGGTTCACAGTCCATGGGCTGTGAATCTGTGCTGATAGTTTCTATTGATTCACCCTTGAATTGGCTCACAGTTACTCCTATCAGCACTTGACCAGTTGTGGTTCCTGTGGAGATAGCATCAGCCTTGAATTGCTTTTGCATCTCCACAGTTATTCCACCACTTACACCTTCCTCTGCAACTCCCAGTGTCTCACTGCACTTGAATCAGTGTTGTGGACTCTCTGAAGGAAAGTTGAGCTGCTGTGCACCAGTTTTCTGTGTGCCCTTGAATCAGTGGTGCAGATCCCTGGTGGGAGAGGCTTTTTGTCAGTTGGTCTCCCTGCCCTTGAATCATCTATTCATTGGTTCCTCATTCTCATCCCTTCTGCCCTGGAGTCGACATCTGGTTTGAGAACTTCTGCAAACTCTCCTTCTCCTGTTCATGGTTGAGAGTTCCTCTGGTTGTTGATTTCTGCACACTCTCTTCTTCATTGGTGGGTGCATCATTTTCCTCTAGTTTCCTAAATTCAGTTAGTAAATTTAAATCTCTTACTTCAGTGTCATATATAGGTTTATTTCTTGCTGTCCTTTGGGGCAGCACTCTCTGTCTCATGTTATCATTTCCAATATCATCAAATCCCTCATTGTGTAGGCTATCTAAATCATATGCATCTTCCATTGGTGTGGCTGTAGGTGGATATCTTCATGCAGTTGAAATGTGATTGTTTTCTGCTTCCCTTGCTCTTCTTTGATCTCCATTTCGTCATCTCTTACCTTTATAGTTCTGCTGGCATAGTTGATGACATATCCATTCTTTGTCAGAAAGTCGTCACCTAAGATGACCTCATATGCAACAGATTGTTGTGTGTTTCCACCACCACTAAGCATTGTTCAAATGTTGCATTTGCAATTCTCATCTGTACTTCATATATCATTCCTTTCATATTGATATATTCTCCTGATGCATTAATTAGTTTCTTGTTGCAGCTGTTCAATTCTTCTCATTTAAATCCTAGCTTTGTAGTGCATTCATCATTGATTATCAACATTGCTGCTCTGGTGTCAATTGTTGCTTTGGTCATTACTCCAATAATTGCTATTGTTATCGTATTTATTGTGTCAAGATTTGTCAGGATCATTATCAATGCATGGTTGTTATGAGTCAGCACTCAATCGATTTTTATGACTCCTCATTGGTTAGCAATATTTTGTCCATTTCGTCTTCTGTTTGCAGTACATCTTCCTCATCATAATAAGCTTCTTTGTCCTCAATTACTTTTATCTGCTTTGGGCAGTCAGGTTTTTTGTGGCCTTTCTGTCCACAGCAATAACAATTGACGTCTTTCTCTTTAACTTTTCTAGTCTTCCCATCTTTTCCTTTAACTTTTATAATTTTTTCTGGCTTTGCTTTGGTGTAAGTTTTTTTTGGAATGCGTGGTTTGAGGTTGTTCCTCCATGTTGATCCTTCTCTGTGCCATGCGGCCTTTTCATATATTTGGGCATTGTTTTCAATGGTTGCTTGTATGTTGACCACCTTCCTAATAATTCTTTCCAGCTCTTCATTGACATCACATTTAATATCGAACTGTGTTCTAATGCTTTCAGGCATCCCCTTGCAAATGTGTGAGAACAGATCATATTTAGAATATCTATTTTCTCTTGAACTAAGCATTAGTAGTAATTCAACTTGTTGCATGTAATTTTGATTGTCATCAGTTTTTCTCATTTTTGTCTCATTTAGAATGATTTGGAACTGATTTTTAAAACTTTCATTTTCATAGTAATTTATGAAATCTCTGATCAGTAATTGGTAGTCTCTTTTCATTTCTGCATCTAGGAGCAGGTAATGTTGGGAGGCTGCACCTGTTAAATATAACAGGCATCTTGCTGCTGCTGCCTGTTGGCTGACTTTGTGCTCTGCCATTGTTAATTTGAACATTTGTAGCCATTCAGTGAATGTTGGATTATAGCTGTCTACCCTTTCATTAAACTTGGGTGGAGTTGCCTTACAAGGTATTGTATCACTAGTGGTCAGTTGTGGTAGAATTGAGTTTTCATAATTGGGTTTCCTATGGTTTTTTACTGTATCTTCCTTTTGTAGTTGTGTAGTCATTGCTCTTGTGATTTCGTTATTGATTTTTTGTTTCTCTGCATCTGAGTCCTCATCAGATTCCTCATATATCACTTCTTTGTGAGCCAGTATCTGTGGTGCTTACAACTCACTTTCTTTTCTGGAATGGAATTCTATTTCATGGGTTCGCCTGTTGCTCCTGTTTTCTTCTTCCATCAGCTGTATTAGTCTTAATTTGTCTTTCAGTTGCTCCAATTCTCCTGCTTGTAGATTGTTGTCCTTGATTAACTGCCTATTTGTTTTTTCCAGTTCTTGATTTCTTTTCTGCCATTGTTGGTTTTGTTCTAAAAACCTTTTATTGGACTCCAATAATTGATGGGTGAGGATTTTGATCTCATTTTGGAATAATTGGCTTTGTTCATCTAGCTGCATCTCCATATTTAACCTAATTTCACTCAGTATGGTTTCATTTTGTCATTCCATTTCTTTAAATTTATTGGTTAGATGTTCTATTTCATGTTTTAGGAGTGCTTCATTTTCCTGGCTCTTCCTCAGCATATTGATTATGTCTGGTGGGTTTGTCTCTGGGGGATTCATTTCTGGGGGTGAATTGAGGGATTGCAATTCCGTGTCTGTGGCTGAGTTCTCACTGAAGTATGGTGATGATCATATTGTTCTAGGGGTTACTGCCTTGATTGCAGTTTTCTTTGCACTGCCTTTCTTACCTTTTGTCATTCTTCTCTTTGGTTTGTAGTGGTCTTTCATTTTTGATCGCGATTCCAGGATCCTGTTAAAGTGCTTTGGTTTGGTTTCAGGTAATTCTCTCTATTAACTGGTTGATTTTCCATGTAACTGTCTGTTGTTTACTTTGACTTTCACTTGTAGCTCCTGTCGTTGTATGTGGGTAGTTCCACTGAATGTTTCTTTTTAAGAATTGCTGTTCTTGGCTGTCATAGTCGCCATGTAACATCCTCTACCAGGCATCATTACTGTTTATCTCTTGTTACTGTATAACACTAGTCATTTTTGTGGGTAGGGATTTACCTCCTTATCTACTGCTTGGCTTTTATTTCTGTTAACATAATGTAACTAGATTTAACCTTTCACTATTTAGGTGACAAAGCCATGAAGTAATTTCTCCAGTGATCAATAGTGGGCACCTGCCTGAAGCTGATCTCCACATCCAGTGTCACCTTTGATGTTCCATTTGATTGAGTTCCATGCCTCAGCTCATTGATACAATTTATGTGTACCTTATCCTAGCTCAGTGCATACTCAACACATGACACAATTCAACTTAAACTCTATTTTGTAAAAGTTTTCTATCTGTTTGCAATCTAATCTAATTGATCTAAATACAATATTTCTAATCATCATTTCTTTGATCATATTCTCACCCTGCTCAATGTTTGCAGCTTATTTTTGATTTGTTTGGATGATGCTACATTATGCATTTGGTGAAATTATCCACCATTACCAAAGGATGCTGATACCCCTCTTCATCTTTTGATAGCATTTACAAATTAATGTGTATTATCTCATTCCATTGTTGCAATGATCTTTTCCAAAGGTGCCCTCTGTGATGGGAAGTGTTGCTTGTTGTTCAATAAGCCTGTCATACATTTATTTATTATCTCCTCAGTTACCTTCCTTATAGTAATGAATATTGAATTGAAGGTTTTCTCTGTCTGCATTATTACTAGGTGGCTTTTTTCATGTATTTTCCATATGAGTTCTCTCTTATAGTAATCAGGGATCACAATCCTGTTGTTTTGAGCCTCAACATATAGTAATCTGTTTTTATTAAGTTTTCATTTATACTGCTCATAATGGCTTGCTGTCAGTTTTGATAGTATTGTTTGTGGTTCTTTTATCTTTCTAATGATCTTGTTGAGAATCATGTTATCTCTCTGTTTCTCCACTATTTCTTGTTCAGATATCTCCTCCTTCAATAATATTGGTAAAACTGCTTGCCCCTTTTTATCCATGTTTATTTCAGGCAATCCTTCATACTCCATATGTAGTAGGAGTTGGAACTGTTTCTTTTCTTCATCTGCTTTTGCTGTGTGCCTTTGATACTTGGGTAATGATGTCCAGAAGTCTGCATTATTGTGTAGTGTGCCTTTTTGGTGTTCAATTGTGAACATAAATTCATTCAAGTATTCAATCCATTGGGATACTATTCCAGACTAGTCTCCCAAAAAATTTTTTAGCCAGGCTAATCAACTATTGTTCATACATACTCTAAATTCTCTACCAATTAAGAAGTGTCTGAGTTTCCTGATACTCTAGATTAGTGCCAACATCTCCAGCTTAGTCAATTCATAGTTCTCTTCCCTTGCTTTTAGTTTAGTTTCTAGCTAAAGAATTGTAAGGGAACCTCTTTTCTGTTTTTCAGCTGTCCTAGTGTTGCTCCAATTGCCACTTTGCTGGAATCACAATCTAAGATAAATTTCTTTTTATAGTCTGGCATATTTAAAGATGGTAATTTCACTAATTTTTCCTTGATATTGGCCAACTCCTCTTGTTCCTGCAATGTCCATACAAATGGTACTGATTTCCTCATAAGTTTGGTCATCTTTGCAGTTTTTCCAGTAATGTTCAGGATAAAGGTTCCATAGTAATTAAAAAATCCCATTATTCTCTGTATATCCTTCTTGTTATTTGGCTTTTCTATTTTCTGGGTCATATCCCTTGAATTGTCCTTCATGCATATTCTACCTTTCTCAATCTCTCTTCCCAGAAATACTATCTTCTTCACTATATCACACTTGTTTTTGTTGATTCTAAGTCCTGCTTTCTCCAATATTGTCAGTGTACTTTCCAATTTTGCCTGTTACTATGATGTCAGCTATGTAAGTGTAGCATCTGCTACCAGTCTCTAATTCATGTTGACTAATCCCCTTTTTCATGTAATTCTGTGTTAAGTGTGAGTAGGGATGTACTTTTACTAATTGCTTTACTCCATTAATACTCTTAGTTAACTTTGATTAACACTGTTTAGGTGTGGACTTGATGTTGCAGTTCTCCTGTTGACTGATCTTTCATGAGGCCTCTGGCCAAATCCAGTCTCCAAACCTTTTGACAAGTAGTCATCTTCATTATTGATGGATTGTTTCCAGATCTCAGCTCAATGAAATAGCTTATGTGTTCCCTATCCTAACTGAGTGCAACCCTCAAGGCTGGATGTAACTGACTTAAACTCAATTTGTAGTGTGTAATTTATACTTGCAACCTGGAAATGTCATTAGTTGCTGAATAAATATTTATTTAGCCATTACCAAAAAATACTGGCTTTAATTAGTTTAAATAATTAAATAGATAACAACTTGCAACTTCCTAACTTACATTTAATTAGTAATACATGCTAGGTCTCATTATTGGTCTATTTATAAGTCGCCTACATAGTCTAATAATTATAAAATATAATAACCTATGATTGGTTATCCAATCATTTCTCTGAGGTTTCATTATTGCATATTTGTTGATGGAAGAATCAATAGTCAGCTAAATTGAGAAAAAATCCTAATCATATCCCTAACCTAAATGCAGTTTCATGGCTTGGATCANGTGTTATATCTATTTGCAACCTGAACTGGTACTAGTTGTTCGTTAAATATTACATGTAGCCATTACCGAAATATATTGGCTCATTTAAAAAAATTCTATTTGAACAACTTCCTAACCTACATTTATAATTTACTACATGTACGGTCACTTTATCAGTCAATTATAGGTCGTTAATTTGGATCTAAAATAATATTAAGATACTTCCTAGTGTTTGGTAATCCAACCATTTGCTGACAAATAGTTATTAAATACATGTAGAAGTGAAAGGCTAGTTGGCTAATTGAGAAAAAACCCCTACATCTAACCTATGTGCACTTTCATGATCTGGCACAGAGACCCTAGAATCATTCCCTGTGATGTATCCCTCCAGGATCCCAGTGAAGTGCATTTGTTTGGTTTGGGGTGTCTCTCTTTTTCTCATTGATAGTTGGTTCTTGTAACAACTTGCTGCTTTCGTACTTTCACTTGTAGCTT
>CABFPE010000459.1:587284-606172 GCA_900660155.1 Hofstenia miamia
CGTTGAATATCAAAAAATGGTTGCTTGCCCTTTTTACTGCTATTTTGACAAAGCATTTTAATATAATCCAAGCAGTATAGTTGTTGCCTCAGGAAAAGAGCTTCGATAATATTTTAAAGCGTATAATAATGCAGTAATTTTGCTCAATAATATTTATAAATAAACACCAGTCAATAACTATGTGAGGAACAAGTAAGAGAAAATTACGCAGAACATTTCATTAAAAGCGAAAAGGCTTTTATACCTGGTACCTATATCAATGTCATTTAACACTTTTACCAGCAGATGTACCCAGTGTTACCCGTACCGTGTCTTACTGTGCTCGTGCCATGCCCATTTTTACAAAAAATTTAGACCCAAGCCCGGCCCATTTAATGGAATACAAAATCGGCCCATTTTAGGTCCATTTTTATAATAATTGTCAAAAAAGTTCTTTAATTGCCTTTTTTGCTCCACAAAAATTTGGTCTGATAGAGATACTGCTAATAAGATCTAATAATTGAAATTGAAGATTTTAAATTGAAATTTAGAAAAGTATACGATACTAATGTAAAATCTCAAAAACGTAAAAAAATATTTTTCATCTTTATAATTATAATTTAGATAAAATTGCTTGCACTGTTACGAAGCAGTACATTTTTTAGAATCCGTCCCATCCTTTTCTCCATCTTTTCTATTTCTTCGCCACAAACCCAGCCCATGTCCATCTCTGAGTATGTATATTTTATGATAATTTAAATTAAACAAGAAATTTGAACTTTCTAATATTTTCAATTACATCACGAAATTTAATATTAAGGTTCTAATAACTGGGCTGAATGAGACTAAGAAATTTACTTCAGATTTGCTTTCAAAAATTGCATTAACTTGATAGAAAATTGTCAAAGTTTGTCACATGCGTTTAGTATTCATTTTTAAATGAGGAGCCTCATGAAAATATACCATGTTTTAAAAGTTTATGTAATTTATTCCCCAACTTGTTGTAAATGAAAATAATTGTATTATTGTTAGGGAATTACATCGATATAGCTTATTAATTATAATTTAAAACTGAATGGGTTATCCCAAACCTTGTAGCAATCAAACACTACTTCATTTTGACTTTATATTTTTTACTTAATTTTGATATCCACAATATTCTCATTTGTAAAAAGCCTTTCAAGTTCTAATTTAAATACATGCCTGAAGCCTGGTAAATACGTACGTAAAAAATATAACCCAGATTACGTATTTTTTCAAGAAACGAAAATTTCGGATCTAACATCTGAAATCAAAAATTAATTCAAACTAAAAAGTTTCTCCACCTTCCTCCTAACCGAAAAAACTACTGTTAAAAAGGGAGGACTTCTAACACTATGTAATAGCAATAGCCCTAAGCTAATTTTAAAATATGAATGACCCTCAGCGCAAATATTCTATCAAAATCGAAATGATTCGATTTTAATTAATCATTGTATAGGCCAGAGATGGAATCGGATCAGAACTCGGAGTGAATCGCATCGGATCTACATTTCGAGAAAATTTCGGATCTGTTTCGGATACAAAAATTTTTAAAAATGGTCTATGTTGTACATTTTATACATTACGCACATTTTTACATTAAATACAAGTTTAAGTGTTTTAATAATCTCAATCTAAGTTAAGGAGTTCGTAAATTGAACTTTTTGATCTAAGTGAGGTTTTCTAATTTGTTTGTATAAATGAATGATTTCTATCACTGATTTTAATACACTCTACTACAATTTTTTTAATGTCTTGCAATATAAATTTTGGGTTTTTTTTAATTTACCATTGTTTGTGCTATTCTTGTTTTCATGGACTTAGCTGCAATTTTGAAGTAAGTTTTATCGTGCTTGAAAAAACTTCAATTCTCAATTCATAGCAACATTGCAAAAGGGTGATTTTTGGATTTGGAAATAATAAATTTTCATAGAGCGGTAATACCATAAGAAACTCGACTATTTAAATTCCATAAATATATTATGATTATAGTTGATGACAATTTTAGGAATTAGATTTCCACAAAGCTTACAAATAAGCTAAGAAATGAATTTGGCAGGCAACTATGAATATCCACTCATAATCTAAATCAGAAACGGATTTGCTTCTTGTTTGTGGATAATTACAGATAAAAGACGCAAAATAATTAAAACATTGATGGACATTGGGCGAAGCTTGAGGCCCACGCCCAGCCGAAATCTAGCTGGGTCCATTTAAATCCTAGCAATTTTAGACACATTTAATGATCGTTGACAAAAACAATCCTTGGATTTTTTGGATTTCTTCATCAAAATTGTAGTACTAGAAGAACATTTGATACTATTGTAATATTTTAAAATTTAAAATTTATTTTTCAACACATTGCTTTGAAGTTATATAGGATCAGACTTGTCAACGTGGCCGAGCTTCTAACGAGCCGAGGCGAGCTTGAGTAAAGTATTGTATATACAAGGAGCCCAAAATGAGCCGTTTTTAAGCAAACCAAATTTATATTGCGCATAAGTAAAATATTATGTTAAATGATGTCTGCCTCTGACAGCCCACTCAATATTTATATAATTTATTTTTATATATTACATGTGGCAGTTATATTTTGACTTGCGCAAGTTCATGTTAATGTGCGTATTCCGATTATTCAATTAACATTTTTAATGTGCGCTTTTGCTTTCCATTCTATGGGGAGTTTATATTAGGAATCTATTGAATTCGTCAAATGATTTCATCATGATGAACAAATGTAAACGCATTCATGCACTATTGAATTTGTTTGACAATGAGAGTCACTGATGTGGACCATTAAAAAACCGGACCAAATTGTAACAAACATTTGGAAATTGTTTAGAAAACTCTTATGAATAGCCTAGAAATAGCTTAAAAATTACTTAGAAAACATTTAGTAATGGTTTAGAAAACGTCGAGAAGACGTTTAGAAGACATTTAGAAGACGTCTAGAAGACGTTTAGAAAACGTTTCAGAACATTATTTGGTGGACACTAGATGGCATTCAGCAACGTTTAGAAATGGTGTTCTATAAGACGTTTAGAAGACGTTTAGAAAACATTTTTGAACATCATTTGGTGTACACTAGATGGCATTCAGCAACGTTTAGAAATGGTGTTTTATTCGACGCTTAGAAGACGTATCTTAAGACGTCTTACAACGTGTTATACCATTATAAGAGGGGTATAAAACGTTTTATTGTTTATTGAGATGTAATGTATTTATGCACTAAACACTCTGAGTCTGAGTTTCAAAGCCAATTTCAAGTAAATCGTGGTTTTTTGGTGTCGTAAATTAAAATTATATAACCAATAATCGAAACTTGTTTCTCTCCTGAATAAAAATATATCAGTAATAAAGTAATAATATAATAAAGCACAACAAATGTAAACAATAATATAATCTAGTAATATATCTCTCAGAAACAAAAGACATTACATTAAAAAATTTCTTGTTTAGTAGTTATTATCGATTGTATATTTTGTGTTGTGCTGAAATAAACATATTTTATTTCTGAGAGGTCGTTAATGTACATAAGAACCTATACAATAACAATATCAGATAATTCAAATAGTCTCAAGGTAATGTTAAAAATGGAATTGCGATATATTTCCCGACATCAAACCTTTTTCATAGAATTATAATCAATGTAGTTTGGAGAAAATGAAGAATGGTTAATTCTTAAATTATAATTGGGACATCCAACCTATTAATAGGTTGTCATTGTTTGGGGTCTGTTAACTCCAAAAATATTAAATTTGCATTTTTTTCCAAATAAGCTAATCCAAGGAATCTGAAATTTCGTTACTTTTCCTGAATTAATATCTAGTTAAATTCCCATTTCAAATTTGTGTTTTAGACTTCCCAAATTTGCATAGTTATTGGTACATACTAGGTGAACGTTGTTTTGGGGGTATTTTTGAATCATTTGTCGAGATAATGTAAATGGACTTTATTAGCATTACAAGAGATTTATAGAATGTATTGATATTCATCGGCAGATACAGCAATCAGAAGTATCAGAGAAGTCATCTGCAGCTCATGAGCAATGTCATGCAATTATTTATCGCGATATTATTGAAATCCAATAAATGCAAAATCTATATAATTGGAATAGAAATTAGCTAGCATTATAGCTAGGCAATATATTGCAATTTTTCATTTATTGAGAGCTATTTATAATCAAAGAAAATCACCCTTTTATCACAGTAGTAATTTGCGAAATGACTGCAAGTTACGGATTTTTAGAAATTTGCTAATTCTGCTCTAGTTGGCGTCACCTATTGAAAATACATGTGCATGTGTCTGACTATGGAACCCTAAGTTTAGTAGTATGCGGCCACGTGCTATACTTTGGCCAACTTGTACATATAAAAAACATTTTAAATTGGGAAAATATCATTTTAGCATATTTTTACTCGTCCTTATGATATTTTTACTATTATTGCGTTTTCGACTTTTCCTTAGTTACAAGGAAATTATTTTATGATGTCAAAGCTTTTCTTTGTGGACAAAATAAACACAATGAGCATGATGTAGAGTAGAGCAATAGCTCCCAGGAGCGTATGCATGATTTTCTGCCGGGGAGGAGAGGGGTAGGCATCTCAGGAGTGATGAACTAAGTGACCAAATTTTTGTAAACTTTTAACGTCGTCTCTTAATTTCTTGATTTTACCAATAAAATCAATGTTGAAAACCTTACTGGGAGACATTCCACTATGTCCCCCTTACCTACGACACTGTTCTCATTCTTAGACCTTTCGCTAAAAGACTATTATTGATGTCATTACTTTGCTTAATGTGTTAGAGCTAAACATAGAATTATATAAATTAGCAAGCAAACCAGTTATTGTTTTAAAAAACACCTACGAATAATATTGCAACATGTAATACATTATATTGCAATAATATTGTGATGAAATCTGTACCACATAATTTAATGCATAATATTGCATTAATATAATTTGGTCAAAATTAAAGATATGTCCTGAGACTGCATAGGAACATGTGACTAAATTACTTCATTGATTCGGACTAAATTTTATAGGACCAATAACGTTTGATTTATAAGATGTCCCAATTTTACATGCATTTTTGTAGTCTTATTATATTCATTGCAATGCCTAAGCATGATAAATTATGATATAATTTATTAAAATACAGGTAATTTTATGATTGAGGAAGGCTACGTCATAGGTGGTTGCCTTAGATGGGGTCGAAAATGCCCCAACCAACTTCTAGGAAATATTATTTTTCAATGATGATAAAGCAAGGAAAATCACCTGCTATTTTGATTATAAAAAGGCCGCACATGTGCTTGACGCAAATTCAAACATAATTCTGCTTCTGTCAAAGCTTAACATGCACTTCAGACAGAAATTTTATTGTTAGGAAGCCACAACATATTTATAGTGAAAAATGAGATATTGACGATTATTAGCAAAATAATATCGTACATGTTATTATTGCACATTACTTCTATAAAGTCGTAGTATCTCTAGCATTAGCAAAAAATTCAATTGAATTTGTATCATATAATAAAATTCAATTTTCTTTAGTTGGCATTATTGTAGTTCCGACCTCTTGCTTATAAAGCGACGATAAATAATAATTTATAATTATAATTTAGAATATACTTAGTACAATTCTATATAATATGCCTCATCCTCTTATAAATTGAATTAATATCATAAATGTATTCTGAATATCAAAAGATAATACATTTGTGTAGCACAATGAAAGTAAATATAATTCATTTTTCCTGTTTTTCCTGATGTATATTTACACATATTTGCTACCGATCGTGATTTTACGAAGATATCATCCATTCATTTTACTAATATTACTAATTTGGAATTCCTGCTACATTACTCTTAACAGTTAAAGACGGTTTGCGGTACTTTTTCTACCCCAGAGCTCTTAATTCTTTAACAGTTTTAAAAGAGTTAAATGAATGAAACTTGCTGATATTTATTGACTATTCATGAAAAACTTAGAAATACCATATTTAAAAGTTTCAACTATATTTGAGCACAACTACCTGAAATATTGTTGTATAGCAAGACATTGCAATAATGTATTGCAATATTATTGCAATACAAAAAATGCAAAATAAATATATTGCAAT
Organism: Hofstenia miamia; assembly: GCA_900660155.1. Lineage (NCBI taxonomy): Eukaryota > Metazoa > Xenacoelomorpha > Acoela > Hofsteniidae > Hofstenia > Hofstenia miamia. Next base: position 593,412 of record CABFPE010000459.1, read on the forward strand.
ATAAGTTGGCTATCAATATAATATTGCAATATATTGCAATATTTTGTTCTTAAATAAAGAAAATCAAAATTTTGTTATTTTATTTTGACTTGCAAATTTAGTGCAACTATGCTTGACCTTTGTTTCTAATTGTTTCAGGACTTTGCTAATCCTATGATAGCTTCCTGTCAGTTAGTCAAATTCATTGTACATGTATCTGAATACATAAACATGAGTCTAACCAAATGTTCGGAATACCTATTTGAAAGTTTAGAAATTTTTTCAATATAATTACTAAGTGTCATAATATATATTTTTTGCTCGGAGTGCATTATATAGTCAATAATGGACTCTTTGTTATACAGAGTGCAACATTTCTTAGCTAAAAAGTTTATCAACAAAATTTAATTGAACTAAAAAGCCCCAATATGAAACTATTCAAGCTGGTTTTCAGCACGTAGAATTTCCTTTAGGGTATTCGTATCCCAGAAATTCTATTGCAATGTAGAAATATTTGGAATTCTAAATTCATTGGTAACAGACTCTGACAAACATCTGAAAAAGCCAAACCCGCTATGCTAAACAACCTTTCTACAACATCAGATGTAGGCAAAATAAATTTTGTATTGATGTATGGATCGGCTAACCTACATTCCTCCCAAAGTTTTCTCTTTTTCAAGATAGAAGTTGCAAAATCTTCTGAGTCTGTAAGTTATGCTATAGGCGAAACAGCTGCTGGAGCAACAAGTGTTTCTACTGCTGCCTCTTCATCTTCCGTAATCCGTAAGTGTTAAAATTCAATGGTTTTGTATTTTAGCAATCGCAGTTTCAAAACTTGGGGAGTGTACAATTATTGGCGATTGGTGATAGGTAGTCTCTCATAGCTGGATACATAAGCAAAATTTCGTCAAAAAGCACTCTAGCTTCAGAAATCGAAGTTGTTTCCTTTTGAAGAATTTTGATAACGATTGAAATTTTCGTAAAGGCTCTAATAGATCAGTGGCTTCTTTTTCTTGAACAGGTGTTAAAAGCAAACGTACATCTTCTGTAGAAATAATTGAAGCAAGGTGTTCCCGAATTCTTAACTAACGATCAACCATTTCGAAACTGCTGGACCATCGTGTAATTACTTGCATAACTGGACGAAGTGAGGTCAATTGCCGTAAACGCCCAGACAGTTTTAATGCCCTGCTTTTGTGATTATTATTTGGATTTTCTGAAGAACAGATTCATGATTTTTCAAATACGATCCAATTGCCAAATTAAATTTATGTGAGTCACACAGTGTTAGTGGCGCAGTTATCACCGACTACTACAATCACGCAATTTGTGTTTTTTCAATAAATTCCTTCAATAATCCACGTAATAAATTTAAAGTGAGTTTCATCTGCAAAAGTTTAGAACGCTAAGATTATTGTTTGCTGACAAGCAGTAATAAAACTAGCAAATATTCCCAAAAAATGCGTACTCCCTGATGACAGCCATCAAATATTAATGCAAACTTTTCTCGTAAGCTATCACTGATTTTGTTCTCTACATACTTTTTCCATTTTTTCCATATAATTGATAAGTGTGTTTCGGGAATAATGGAGGATAGATTGTAATACTATCTGTTCAATTCCGATTCCACGAAATTGAAAGGCTTCAAGTCACCGACTACCCCATCCAACCAAGAATATATGTTTTTCAATTTTTTTAGAATTCTTAGTTGAAAATAATTCTAGACTTAAGAAAAATAATGCAGAAAATATATTTCTAAAAGTAAACCCAGATTTCACTTATGAGCAAAAATTGTCCTATTAAAAATTATGATTTTGAAATACTAAATCTATAAGAGTAATTTAGTTTTCTAATGAAACTTTATATGGTGTTAACAAATTAATAAAAGAATCTTGGTTCAAAAATAAAACCCATAAATGTAAATTGTAATTTTGGAAGCTTGACAACTTATTGAAACACTTAAAACATATTCTAAAAAACCCAGTTAAATCGAATTAATATTGCTTTGTGTACAGAAAAAGAGAAAATTTATTTTAAATTATGAAATTTGAATAAAAAAACAATCAATAAAGATGCGCACCTAGATGAGATCTGCTCAAACTCTTCTCTATGTTGAGGTTTCACATGATTTAAGACTCTCAAATTAAGAGATTCATCCATCCCGTATTTGAATGCTGCTTTCGTCTATTCCCGCAGTTGCAAGTATATAGGTAGTGTCTACCGACGTGTAAAATGTTAACGCAATTTCCTTGTTTGATGGCATAGTTTACTTATTCAAAAGGCATACAAAATAGTTAATGGCTACACATGCTTAATATGGTATGCTAGCTTTCGGCATCTAAGTTTTCATTGGTTATTGGGAAGTTTCTTTATGCATTCAAATTGAACTTATGCTATTCTGATAATTGTTTGTAAGCAATGAAATACAATGAATCTTTTACAGCCTTTCATGTATGTCATACAATTGGCAGAGCCGTGGCTAGGGGATGGCCAGAGGGGCCATGGCCCTCCCTGTTAGGCCACTGTGCCCCCTTTCTCTTGGCATCCTGGATACAAAACTCCATAGTATTAATTCTAATATTCTGTAACAAAGTTAGAGTGCATATCTTTTAGTTGAAATATATATAATACTAATGCCATTGTATTAAAAAATTCAATGAAAAAATGTGAAACTATTTCATATGAGTAAAACTATGATTAATTTATTGAATTTTGCTGGGCCATGGTCCCCCTAAATTTTAAATGCAAGCCACGGGCCTGACAATTGGTTTACAGCTTATCAATAAAATTTAATAATTCTCAACTATGGATACGTTGTTATTGATACGCTGTTTACAACGTTGCAATCGTCTTGTTGATGAAGCTTTCGGCTTTGATTTTCACATACAGTTGCATAATTTCAACTTTGAATACAATGAATCATTTAAAATAATGCCAGAAAAATTTGATAAATGAGGAATTCTTTTGATTTCATTCATTTTCTAAATTGATTGTCTCTCATCATTGAAATTAGGAAATGTTATCACTATAGTTCATTTATGGGCCGTAAGCAAATCAATTAAATATTACAATCAAGCCAAAGAGCAAAATGTCATGTCATTATGCTGATTATTTCTTAAAAGCAAAACGAAGAAACAAAAAATAACAATACAAACCAGGAAGGTTTTTACAAAAAACACCTCCAATAATATTGCAATATATTGCAATATATTGCAATACTATTGTAATGAAATTCGGCTGCAATAAATATATTGCAATATATTTATTGCAATATATTGTATTAGCAATATATTATTGAAAGGTCCTTTTGTATACTACGTAAACCTGTTTGGGGTACTTTTTGTACCCCAGATATTCTACATGATTCTTGCATGTTAAAAAATAACATAAGCTACGCAATATTCAAACTTAAACTGTATAAGAGGATGGCTTTGATTAGGAACGTAATCTAGAAATTAGCGACCTCACGGCCTTCTATATAGTATACCTTGGTAATCGACAATTTGTCGACGACAAATTTTTTCAATTGACGTTTTATAATCTTCGAGGGGTCTCATGTATTCATATCTGCTTGCCAGTGATTATTGACCCCTCGTTTTGTGACATTGCAATGTAGATTATTAGTAATGTTTGATGAATAACATCAATATGAAAATTACCTTAGATACACAGTATACCCAGATAGTAAGCCTTTTATTTAGTAGTTTAAATAATCTTATTGATAAAAAATTTACCTTTCCAAGAAATTTGAGGGACATTTTGGATATTTATAACAAATATTAAAAGAATTATAGTTTTATGTAAAAGTATATTTTCAAATATTAACATAGGAAATTTCTGAATGTTTAATTCATGTGGAAAAAAACAATTCTGGAACTTTTTTTATCTTATTTTACAATATATATATATATTCGACAAGATATAAGACTGAAGTGAAAATGTTTGTACTGAAATATATTTATTGAGTCTCCGTGCAAGACAGCTAGGGATTTGTCCTGAGTTTCTTAATCCCACACCTGGTGGTCCTTAAACTTGATGAAAAGAAAGGTCCCAAAATCACATGCAGATGTTTAATGAAGTAATCTTTGGAATAACCTAATGATCCAATTAACACACAAGCGGAAATATATTTGAAGGAATTAGACAATTAGAAGATTAATCATTTTGCATTCTGCGTGATACACTGTTTTAAGGTTATTATTATTAGAAAAACCGCGATTTATTATGGACATTTATGTATCATTGGGATTGGGCGAATATTTTAAATGAGTCATTAAAACTATTTATGTATGTATCCATATAACCATGTATAATCATCTCATAATAAAACATGTATAATTACAATGTTTATAGAAAGAAAAATTCTATACATGCAATCAATGCAGTTTGTACCCCGGGGAATTTTCTACATTTCATACACTAAATAATGCTATGAGGAATTTTTGATTAATGTTTGAAATATTTGCTAAATGTATATGGTATTTCTAGTCTTAATATGATAAAGAAACTCTATGTTGCTAAATTAAACCTAGAAACTTATATGCTACTAAGAACTTATAACCGTTGAACATAAAATAATTATCTGTAATTTCTTTGATTTTTAAAAGGAAATTTATTTCTTTAAAGATCTTTTAAGATAAAAATTCTTATTATTTAAAGATCTGTAATTTCTTTAATTTTATACACGAATTGCGTATCCTTAAAGATCTTGAAGTAAGAAATTACTTTTCTTTAAAGATCTGCAAATTCTTCAAAGATTTTAATGTAAATTGAAATTTCTGCAAAGTTTTTAAAGATTTTTCAACTAGGGTACTGTTAATGAATGTGTAAAAAAATAGATTTCTGACTAAATTGTTGAATGGATTGTTTTATTTCGTGAATTAGAACTTAGGGTGAAAGAAATTTTTTAACCAATATAAATTATATCAATGGCATCTAAATTATTTACATAACTGCACAATTTTTGTAAATATTCAGATATCGTTGTTATATACAGAATAATTTGAATCATTTGACTTCTGTTTACATACAGGGCAATTAAAAAAGAACGACCTGATTTCATTCAATAATGAAGTAGTAAAAAAACAATAGAACATTTAGGTAAACAACAATTATTCTACTCATAATTAAGTTTTATTTACTGCTGAAATTGTTGAAACCAGCGTTGAATGTTTTATGAGAAGCAGTATTAATGTGAAATTGCCTTTGAACAGCACGTTGGACTGTGACAATCGATTTCGATTTCACAAACTTAAGAATACAGAACACTTTCTGCTGCGGAAAGGCTATTATGAGGGTTAACAGATAACTGAAACTGAACGTTTATGGTTAATGATTTGTCTCATGAGAATGCTTGGTATATGAATTAATGTGTCACGAAATTGGATCATTTTTTTTAATTACTCTGTTGAAGAAATTGCTGCCAGTGAGAAAACCAGATAATAAGGAAAACTTGACTCAATCTCTTTAGAAAATCTTCCAACTGGACGAAACAGGACTGGTAGAAGCCCATATTCAGTGAAGATTCGACGTTTTTGCAATACAAAAATTCTCCCTAACCAAGGTAAACGAGTCAATTCAGGTAAATCAAATTTTTAGCAAAAAGCTGTCCCATTTTATGAGTTTGCTAAACTGTGCGTTTTTACAACACAGTGCACCAACTGATATTGTTAAATCGGCGCAAACATCTGGCTTGGGGAGAAGAGTGTAAGACTTTTAGGTAAACCAAGCTCAGCCGTGCTCATCAAATTAGCGTCAAATTGATAGAAAACGGGTTTTGAAGACTCCAGTTGAAGTCTGTAGAAGGCTGCAAGAGCACACTTCCACTAGGATCCAACAAGAACGGAGGATATCCTGTTAAATATCAATTGGCAGTGCACATTGTTTTTTTATTTATGTGTAATTTATCACACTTAATGCTTTTCTGTAAATGAATTTTTTTGAAAAATCAAGTTGATTAGCAGCTTCTTTATCTTGAGGGTATAACAAGCTTTTAAGGGGTATTTTGAAATCATTGCATCTATTTTTTAAAATATTTTCAATGCATAAATCAGATCATCATGGCATATGCTAATTTTATCGGATTTTAATTTCAGAGATTTTGCTATTCATTTCTGAATTTACAATATAGAAGTAATGTTAAACAAACCAATAAATAAAAAACAATAAAAATAAGAAAATAAAGGTAAATGATTCGTCCTTTGACATTCAAGAGCTCGTGCTGCAAGACCGTACGTCGCGGCAGCAGACTATCCAGATATGGGGAAAAAATTTCCAAATTTTCTACATTACACGAAATATTTTCTTGCTACGAAAAAATTTCTGTCGCGAAAATTGATTTTGCGTGCTATCTTAATACATGGCATAAAAATATTTTTAGCAATTGCTTTAAATTGGCATGCATTTTTCTACCGTCACGAAATCTTTCTGAATGACAAAGCAGTATGCATTGTAGTGCTGCTTTTCTTCAAAGATTATGTTTGCTAGATTTTGGGGAAATTTGCATTTTATACACCCTTACATTTTTTCAAAAATGCATAGAAAAAACAATATTTTTAGCGATTACTCTAAATTGGTTTGCATTTTTCTACCGTCACGAAATCTTTCTGAATGGTGAAGCAATGTGCATTGTGGGGCTGCAGTTTCTTAAAAGAAATATTTGATAGATTTTGGGGCAATTGGGACTTTATAGGCCCCCATGCATTTTACTGAGAAATCTAAAAAAATTTTTGTTTGATATAAACCATAGAAAAAATTATTTTTACGGACTTCCGTTAATGGAATCTGATTACATGTTATAAAGAGGTTTTGAATTAATCCATTTCATGTCAATTACTCACTGCGATTTTAGGGATAACATATTTATCTCAATAGTTGATGACTGTATTTATAAGGAGTGTAGTCTATTTTTAGAGAAGCACTATGAGCTAAATACAGAATTTGAGAGATGATGTTCTCCTTCCAGACAACGGCGTAGCAAAGGGGGACTCGACAAGCGCTGAGTGACTTTTACCCGCCGTTACCTGCGGGTAGGGCTGATATGGGCACCAATGTTAATGGTGGGGTGGGTACGGATAGAGAATAAAACTAGTAAATTATGAGCATAATGCAAAAAACAAAGTCAAGAAATTAACAACTTTTTATGAGAACCTTATTAACAAGTTTATCCTTCAATGATTAAAGACGCCCTGAAACGTTTTATTATTGTTATACTGGAGTATAATTTTTGTTTTGACCAATCTTAAAGTGTTTTCGAGATATAGCAATCACTTAGTGTGTGGGTATTTTCTCAATTCACATTAAAATAGGCTTTCCTTTATTACAAAAATTGGAATAAAATTTCTACATGTATATTTATGTTTTCTTTTTACATTATAATATTACTAATAAATACATGTATAATACCAACAGGCGCGGTCCTAGAAGATTTTGAATTGGGGAGGGGGCTTCAATTTTATATTTTATATTATAAAACGATATACAGTTGCAATTTATTCAAAATCTAATCATATTTCCCAGAAATGGTTCACAAAACCTTAAGATTTATATTTATACACTTGAAAACTAGTCTTTTAAAGACATTGTTTATTGATGGCGGAGCAAAAAATTGTTCAAAAAAGAGTTTCTATCGTATGAAAAACACTGAAAAATTATTTTTTATTGAAATAATAACATATTATGCTTAAATCGTTTGCGAAGGAGACCACCGTATCCCCTGAAACCGCGCCTGAGTATAAAATAGGTTACTTAAATATCAATTCTAGTATATTATTTTAGTTGCTAGCAAAATCACAAACAATCGTGTTAGATGACCAACGACAAAGACACTGGCTTTGCATAATTTTGTTATTTTGTTATTTGTTCAGTAGTTTTTGAAATTGAGCTTACGGTTATTCTGGTGGGCCTTCTCGGTTATGAATGCCTATGAACCTCTTACGGCCAGGTGTGGGTAGAAAAAGACCCTATGGCAAGTTACAAAATGTAGCTAAAGCTACTTTTTAGCAGCACAGACTTACTAGGGATTAATCCTCAGTACTGACTTTTCTTCTGTTAACCCTGCGCTGGGCTAGGGTTGCATTGAGTCATTGGAAAGAACGGCTAAGATTGAAAAAATAGACTATTACACAACAGTTGTAGTGAATGCTATATAATTTTATAAACAACGTTTTGATGGAGCTATTAATATCATATACTCTTGAAAGACTTCATTTAGAAATTTCAATTTCAGTGTGCAGATTCTATTAGAAGTTTTTAACAAAATTGTGGAAATTTCCTAACAAATGTCATAGAAATGTGCCGAATTCGAATTGAGTGGGTTGAGCTAGATTCAGGCAGGACAGTGATTGGGCCTAAATTTTCTGGTTAAAGTTTTTAGGGCTAAAGTGCAAAGAAATTTCTAAAAATAAACCTACCTAAAAGTAAGGAAGCGTTTCCTATTGAACCTAGGAACAATTAGCAGAGGAACAGCCCGTGTTCGAAACTCCCTTCACTGACTGAACGACGGAAGACATAAGTGCCTTAATAATAGCTGCATAGGTGTAGATAAAAATAATTTACTGTTAGTAATTTATAACATAGACATTCATTATGATGCTTCTGCTTTTTATGTTGAAATGAAATTAGAAAAATATGATACTGAAGACTAGATATACAAATAGTAAACTTATCAATTTTGTCTAGCCTTTCAAAAAGCGCAGCCTATTCAGTTTCCCCCAATAATATTTTCTCAATTCAATAGCTGCAAATCTTCAAAATAATGAATAAACTACTTTACATCTAGGAATATATATGCAAATAAGTCAATATGTATATATATATATATTTATACATATATATATGTAGCGAGAGAGGGAGAGATAGAAAGAGAAAAAGAGAATTGTTCACCTCCTCAGGAAAAGCTGGGTGTGCCTTGTACCCAATACCAAAAGTGGTCCTGAGTGCCAGGATTTACTTTAAAAAATACCCAGTGCCAATATAGATATATATATATATATATATATATATATATATATATCTACATGATGTGGACCTTTGAATTTGATTCGATTAGCATTGAAAAGCTCGATTATCGATTCGAATATTGAAAACTAAGCTTGCTTTAAATATATATTTCTTATTTGCTCTTATAAACATGAGACTATGAAAATTTAGCTTTGAGTGATTGTCAGATCATATTTCCTCCATAATAATGGGTGTTGTAAAGTACTGCTTACACAGATATGGAAGTGGTAACCTCAATTGGTAACCATGACGGGTCCGGTTCCGATTACCCCCTGACCGGTGACTAGCGTTGACCGGTCCGGTAGCCAAATTACCCTAATGTGAGTACCGACTTTGACCGATCCTCACACTATATTGAGCTGGTTTTGATTGTTTTACCTGGTTTCACCGTATTTATAGGTTATATGCACTTTTTGACTGGTTGCGACCGGTATTGGTTTTGGTCCAAGGGCGCCGCGAGAAATTTCTTAAAGGAGGGGCAAAAAATTTTTTGCCCGCGTTTTCTTTGAAAAAATATTTTATTTTTTTTTGAGGAAATTTAATCATTTAATGGAAAGAGAACAATTTTCCAATTTTCCAAGCATTTGATTTTCCGAAGTAATGCGCTGGAATCTGCTTTAATCTCCCATCCCATGTATAAAAATATAAGAATATAGGCCTATGGTTTGTTATTTTTTACCACTCAAGTATTTTGAAATCAATATTTACCATATCAGTAATAGGAAACACTTTATATCTGATGTACTACATTTCAAATCGAAGTAGATTTTAAAATTGCACCATTATTTTCCAAATATTAATCAAAGATTTAACCTGGTTTAACTAAATTTTAAAATTGCACCATTATTTTCCAAATATTAATCAAAGATTTAACCTGGTTTAACTAAGTTTAGGGAAATTTTTTTACCCCAACAACAACTAGAATAGGATTTTGAGCTTAAATCAAATAGGAAGAACATGATATTTCGCCACTCTTCCAGACATTTTCGGTAGTTTTTTTTTCACAATATGGGAGCCATCCTAACTTTCCATATTTAAATTCAACAAAAACATCAATAAGCTAAGATTGGAGTAATAAATAAATCAGCTTAAAACTTTTGCCTTAGGATGATTGCTAGTTTGTTTTAGTAATGTCGTCCTTGAAAAACCCTAATGGTATGATTTCATGAACATTTTATTAATTTTCATTTAGCTTGTACCCAAAAAACATCTATATTGTGAAATTCTAACTCTTTTTAGTTTTTGTATGATAAGATTTTTGCACATTTTAGTTGCTACGTGAAGAAGACAATCTGTGAAAAAAAGTTATTTCAATTTTAAGATTCCAAGAGTATGAATTTAGTATATATGAGAATTCAGGAGCTAGATAAAATTGAAAGTCACAATGAAACCTTAAATATTGATGAGATTTCTCAAATTGTAAGATAGTCAAAATTAAATGGGACTGATTCATTTACAGATGCATTCAATTCATTGGAAGCAAGTAGATAGACCTGAGATTGTAGCATTTATTGGATTATATATAGTGGCTGGCGTTCATAAGTTATATGATTGCAGTCTAAAAAACTAGGTTACCATGGTGAAGAAAAGATTTGTATGAATGAGGCGACCTTCTAGATCAATGTGAATAAATGATAACAATAAATGTAGTTCTTTTGTTTTTATGCAAAGCGTCTAAAATTATTATTGCTTAAATCTAAAGAAAGAATTTACTTATTTTCATATGTAAAACTCTATTTATACAGTTTTAAGCTCTTTTAAATTGGGGTAACTTTGTTACCCCATACTTCGTTTAACCGAAATTTTTTCTAACATTGTTTAACCTAAGGAATTAAAGATCTTCTATAACAATTTTTATTCATCTAAAAATGACTTGCGTGTTTTATGTATTCTTAATAGTATAATTCAAATATATATATATATATATATATTTAAAAATGAATAAATGCATTTCATGCAGTAAAAATATGCTCCAATCCATTTAGCGGAATGCTAAATAAATTTAAAATTTATTTAAATCAAGTATTACTAAGAAATTCGGAATTTTGATTTGAAAAAACTCTTAGTCAATTCAATCAACTCAACATGAAAGGGGGACAGCTGCCTCCTGCTCGCGGCGCCTATGTTTTGGTCCATTTTTTGTATTACATAATGCATTTGTACAGCTGAAAACGTCTAATGAACGCACACGTGTTTAAGTTATCCGATTAACTCTAAATATCTCATTATTCGTATAGAGACAAAACAATGCTTTTAATTTTGCAAGTATTAAAAACGTGTTTTGTTTGAATATTGGTAATCCTATGTAAATTATTATTCCGTGATAGATTATGATGACACGCTGTGATTATCTCCAATCATTGATGATAATAATGTTGAATTATAATTTTAACCCTAATTAATAAGCAGAGCTTAACGCCGTGGTGATCCAGGTATCAAAATATGGGTGCCATTGTAAAACATCCTCCCCGTACTTAATTAAACGTGTGATTTCTCTGAAGATATAATCTAATAATGAATTGAGATCTCATAGGTTTATGCTTTTAAAGGCAAAGTGGGCAATGGGCATTTTTACTAACAATTTCCATAAGTTCTAAACCATTACTATATTACGATTCATTTGCAATATAGCATAGCGGTAAAAGTTAAATGGAGAGTTATAATTCAAAATGATTTCATTGTTTCGGATACTTAGATCCTTAGAGTTCACAGAGTTTATACCACTCACTCGACATTCAATGTTCAATAGCACTATTACGTTATGCTCTTTCATTGATTGAAAAAAGACAACTTGTTGACCCAAGTTAATGAATTGCATATGTGATCTACTAACTTTTCGCACAACCGTACAGTGAAAATAAGTGAATTTTTTGTAAATTACAGTGTGTTTACAATAATAATTATGGTAATTGTCACGTGCTTTCGCAGCTTGAGATTTGAGAAAATTCCAGATTAACTTCGCGGACCGGTATGACCAGACCAGAGACATAAGTGACAGGTTTTGAGCGGTGAAGTGAAATAAAGGTTGACCAGATCCGGTCCGGTGATCAATACCGACTGAGTTCCATCTCTGTGCTTACATATAACAAAATATAATGTTTAGCTTTAAAAGAAAAACAATGCCTTTTTGTTAATACTTTTCTGAACGGTAAATACTTCGTTCAATATTAGCATTATAACATTTACTTATATTTGAAATCAAATTTTGACAATCATTTTTGCAAAAATATAGAAACCTAATAATTTAATTAAAGAATTCTAATTAGACGGCCTTGAATTAATTGTTGATTTTCACAGTTTTGACCTAAAAGCGAAGTTTTAAGGTTACAAAATATTTTACACTTTCTTGGCTTTACAACCATGTTAAATATCCGCAAAATTAGCATTTCCATATCTAATAAAATCTTGCAAATATGTTTTGACCAAAAAAATCATTTTGACTTTAATCAGTTTTGCTCTCGCCAGTTAACGTCTTAAAAACGTATAAATATATAATAGTTTTATTCTTTAGCTGTTATTGAATACTAATTAAATTTGGTCAAATTTTGAATAAAAATTCAATGTAATTCAGCCAAAATTAAACTTTGCTGCTAACAAAATGTTTATTGTGTTTGTTCATGATTGTTTGATTCATTTTCTTCTAAAAAGATTATATGTGTTACTAGCATCATTATTTTTAAAGTCGACAGTAGATAATAGATAGATAATAGATAGATAGATAGATAGATAGGTATATATATATATATATATATATATATATATCTATCTATCTATCTATCTAT
>CABFPE010000459.1:650831-661279 GCA_900660155.1 Hofstenia miamia
AATTAAAAATACCATGCAAGACAAAATGAAAAAATAAAAAAATTGCGCAAGTCAGAGTCGTACCCGGTTCAACAGCTTGGAAGGCTGCTATGCTACCACTACACCACCTGCGCTCGAAAATATTCTACATTATTTCGAGTTTAGAATTGCTTTTTAAGAAAGAAAACAATATTCATTTCAAGTATGTTTTATTATCATGTAATTGATTGCGTCATTTTGTTTTGCGGCTAGAGGGCTACAACAATTTGTGCTAGAATTTCTTGTAATGGGTACACTGTTGCCTCCATAGCCAGTTAATCTAACTTTGGACGGTTTTATCAGTTGATTAGTAAGCCCAAGTGACTTGAAATCTTGAAAAGGGAGAACATTACACTGGGCCCCTGAGTCGATTTTCATTTTGATTTTTCGCCTGTTAATCAAGCTATGGTTTCAATTGATTTAATTTTCCTGCATTCACTTTTTGCAATCGAATCAACTATATTCTTCATCGTTTTCTTCATCACTAGATGAGTATGCTTCATTGATAGTACAATTTTGTGTTGTCTTTGTAGATGAATTCTGCACATTGTTGAGAAGTGATTTTGACAATTACATTCGTTACAATTTCTGCGTTGATGTCTGCGTCCACATTGCAGACAATCTATTATGCTGTCCTTATTGTTGAATGAGGGTTTGAAGGTTGGCGAAGCTTTCCGATAAGGTCCAATTGCATCTATCTCCATTTCCTTTTTGCTCTCCAGGTTTTGAGGTATTTCATAATTCTTCAGTGATTGATTTGCAGGTGTGACTCTGCAAAGCATTTACAGATTGCGATTGCTCTGCTTAAGGTAAGGTTTTGCTCCCTTAGCAAACGTTCTTTTAGTCCATTGTCTGTCATTTCGATGACAACTTGATCACGTATTATGCTGTCTGTTAGTTCTGCAAAGTTAGAATTTCGTTAACGTGTCCGTAATATATTAACAAATGTATCAATCTTTAATGCGTCTCTTTGTTCACTGGAAGAACTTATATCTTTCGAAACTTTCATTAGGTTTTTTACTAAAATATGAATCGTTTTGATAACGACTGAGAACTTTGATTTATCTTCGCAAACATTTCAAGTGAGATTATTGAAAATTTCCAAGGCATTTTGACCAATTGTTCTCTGTAGAAATGGTTTTTTTTAAAAATAATTCAAAATCTCTTTTCCATTGAGTCCAATCGTGTGAAATATGGTTTTAATAATTCAAAAGCTGTAACCATGTTATAAATTTAAGCAGTACGAGTAAAATCATTTATTAAAATCACATTAGTACATTCACATATATAAATAAAATGGGCTTGGTACAACGGTAAACATACGGTAAATATTCCATGACAGGAACAGGTTAATTCCGGGTGGTACTATAATACTACCACAGACCCGATCCGTTTAGAACTCTAGCATAGAATACTGCCTTTATAAAAGAGCTCTTTACATTTTTAGTGTTATAATAAAATTTTTTGCCATGTATTACCATTGTCATAGTGGTAGTACGAATTGATGTTAATTGAAAAATGATTCTGTATCTTCTTATCCGTAAAGGATTAAAATTAATTAGTAACTATGGTGCATTTTCTGAAATCATTTCAACAGAAATTTGGGGCCCAGTGTAACACACAGAATCTTTGAAGTTGAATTTACTTTCTGGACAATGTGAGACAGTAGAACATAAGAAGTAGGAAATATGGAGTGAATTTGATAGGGTACAGGTCAGTAAGGTGTGCATAGCTCACAAAAATGTACTATATACTTCACTAGCATTTCTTTGGGGCGTCATTACAAGTTGATCTACAACACTAATTATGATTACATTTCCATAATCGCGTACTAATGTTGTAAGTAAAACACTGTTTTAAGTTTGAGGTATAGATATTTGTTCTAGCCGCACCTTATAAGAATAAGAATTTCCAAAATAGAAATGTCAGAGTAAAGAAAACTGTAGCTGGATTTCTATCAAGATTTCTTAACCACTATTTTACACAATAAATTTAATCGTAGTTTTTAACATCGGTAATTGTAGCCGAGCATTAGATGTAGAATTTAAATAATGCAAGTCTACATGGTAACACATGAATGAAAGAAATAAGAAGTTTCTATGAAACAAGCTTATAGTCGAGACTAGAAGCTGTAGTGGTGATGGCCCGAAATTTTGGACGAATAAGTGATTCGCTCAATAAATTCTTTTGCACAGATATATTTGAAGAAATTTGCAGAACCGAAAAGCGTAAAAGCTATTTGTAATAATAAACGCAACATAGCGTCATACAATACCTTAAATATACTGTAAATCTATACGTAAAAAAACACGAGTTTAACGTAAACTTCACCAATTCGATTAATCTCCGATGATCATCGCCATTTTTTCGGTTTGCTAGACCACTGTGTAGTTAGACACTAAAGATGAAGAGACTAAACTGAGTTTTGGAAAAGTATAAGATGCTAATGTACACTTTCAAAATTTAGAATTAATTTTCTATACATATTTATAACTTCAATAGCACTCACTGCGCTTAGGTTGATTTGCGCGCACTTTTGCGTAATATTCAAGAGGTTTCGGCCTGTTTATAGAAACACTACCTTATAAGAGATTCACTGAATCAAAATCCAGCCGTCTTGATCGCAATTGTCACTTTACTATAATATGTTTTCTCTAAGGCCATTGAACAAACAAAGGATTTCCCATTCGCACCACTTAAGTTAAAACGTTTTTGTATTAATTTCTTCGCTGTGTTTGCTGTAGAATTTCTTAGAATAGTTTTTTCGCAATATTAGATACCGGTATGTTACTAAATTGCAGTTCGTATTATATTATTAGCTTCCATCTAAAAATATATCATATCTACACACATTTTGAAGTTCAGCATGGGAGGTAAAACGATGGAGATTATACTACGGTGCTGACATAACTTATTCCGTTCTTTAATTAATGACCTAATGCCAAAAATCACAATGGGAGTTTTCCAAAATCTACTTATATGTGTTTAAAAAAAATCTGTGCTAAGCTCTCACTATGCATGCAAGTAAAATGAAGAGTGTGTTTTAAATGTTACCGGTATATTAAATAATATATAATATTTGATATAGAAAATCAGTGTATCTTTTTCTGGAAAATAGGTTATAAAACATGGGTAAGGTGTGTGGCTTTGTTTGAAATATCATGGTGTTATAGATTTTGATTTATTTCGTTTTTAACCATTGAATGGTTTCGAAATTTTTCAGCATGCGGTTGGATAAGGTTCACCCCAGTACCCGAATGGCTTTTAAAAAAACTGCATGCAAACCAGTTATTGATACAAAAGTTTTTACAATTTCTGTAAGAAAAAGTTAGAATGTTTTGTTGAACATGCGAAAACTGTTAGAAAATCACAAACATGCTGCATAAACAATTGAATCCACTGCCAAATTTTCAAAAATGCTAAGGACATTAGACTTAGCTTTTCTTGGATTTTTATGGTAACTAATTAATGACCTAATGCCAAAAATCACAATGGGAGTTTTCCAAAATCTACTTATATGTGTTTAAAAAAAATCTGTGCTAAGCTCTCACTATGCATGCAAGTAAAATGAAGAGTGTGTTTTAAATGTTACCGGTATATTAAATAATATATAATATTTGATATAGAAAATCAGTGTATCTTTTTCTGGAAAATAGGTTATAAAACATGGGTAAGGTGTGTGGCTTTGTTTGAAATATCATGGTGTTATAGATTTTGATTTATTTCGTTTTTAACCATTGAATGGTTTCGAAATTTTTCAGCATGCGGTTGGATAAGCTTCACCCCTAGTACCCGAATGGCTTTTAAAAAAACTGCATGCAAACCAATTATTGATGCGATAGTTTTTACAATTTTTATAAGAAAAAGTAAGAATGTTTTGTTGAACATGCGAAAACTGTTATGAAAGCACAAACATGCTGTATAACCAAGTGAACCCACTGCATAATTTTCAAGAATGCTAAGGACATTAGACTTAGCTTTTCTTGGATTTTTTTAAGGAAACAGATTATACACTGTAAAAAGAGTTCTATTATTATATAAAATATAATAATACCAAGTGTCAAAACCGGACTCAATAAATATAGGATTATACTTGATTAAAACAGTTTACAAACATTGATGATTAGTACAACAAAGCGATAATAAATAGATATACATTTTTAAATTAGTTTCTGTTCTGAATTAATAAATTTCAGAGAAACTCACACATATAATATAAAAATTCACACTATTAATTTAACAGTCAAATATTTTTTTTGAAATTGATTTTTTCAAATATTTGCTTAAAATATGGCTTTTGATCCTCTTGCAAGGATAAAAGTACATTGTGGCGACATGGTCCTTATGTTTTTACCAATAAAAATGGGTTACAACTTTTGTTGAATTGGCCCTGCATCAATTTTTGTCATGCCATTTGTTTTTAACATACTTGCAGCATAGAACATAAAAACATAATAAAAAATACGAAAATCAAAACCTGATTATCATTATGACCTTACAAATTCAACCTCATTTTAGTCAATTGACTAAATTTTTGAATTAGTAAATATTGCATTAAGTATATTTACATGAATACAAAATATATTTGGTATGAAATTTGCTTCAGATGATTTTAGCTAAAAATCAATTGCTGTATTAACTGAGAAGTTATTCATAATTAAAAATTTTAATACAGTGGTTTTCTTCACGGCTGTAAAATAATTTAGACATCTGTGAGTGCTGTATCCCACGGCTTGAATACCAATAGCAGAAAGAGCGCAAGAGTGTGCAAAAGATCACCCAGAATTAGAGAGCTTGCAACTCCTGTCAGATTCGAAAAATTGTGTATTATTGCATCCCACAATCAAGGTGTACAACATCCCAGTCCATTTCGTTGAAAATATGCAATTAAACTTTTGGTTTAAAACTTTATCAACTCTATGGAAATAAAGCGTTGAATATATTGAAATAAAATGTATTTTATTAAGTGTTTGATGATCTAAAAAGGGATCTGCCCAATACAAAGCAAACGAAGAAAACCTCAAATGTGTGATTGCCTTAATATAGCTACATGCTTTAACTTAAATATACAAAAAGCTAAGCCCCCGTTTTGATTTGAGCATTATAGACTTGAAAAGATGTTAAAATATTAACGCAAGAATAGATCTGACTGTTCATAGTTTGTTCCATTCAGCTTGAACTGTGAAACAAGCAGTAGGTTGCTTTGAATATTTATAAATAGCATGAAATTTATTCTGCTTTCAAACTTCTTATTAATATTTGACAATTTATACAAAACGAATACAATATGGAAATTTCCTAGTCTATACTAAGATATCTTAAAATTGAAGAGTTTTATGCTAATCGTCCAAAATATTTGAGTGTGAAGTCCAAATGTTACGATCTGCGGGAATGACTTCAATTTTAATTGTAAAGTTCAACCCATTCAATTAAATCCTAGTCTATGCTCGAAAATAAAATACATTATAAAAGTAATGTACTTTACCTTGACAAAATATTATGACATTACTTCGACGTAAGACAACTAAAAAATTTTAAGTTAGATGAGCAGCTGCTGTGTGAAAAATAGACCTGGAAACAGGTCAAAAATTTTGGGTCCTAGATTTGACCACACTGGACTGGAATTGCTCTTTTGGTTCCGTAGAAGGAATTACTGATTTCAATTGGTAAGCTAAAAATGAATTTAATAAACTGGTAGAAAATAATATTTTAGCAAGAAAACGAATATCTGCAGATCAACTGCTTATAACAGGTTAAAAGCTGAAAATTTTGTTTTATGCAGTGTCTAAGGCTGCTTGGATGAATTTCAATGAAGACTAGGTTCAGAAAACGGCAAAAAATAAGAAATTATGTGTTTTCACGCATAAATCGCTATGCATTAGCGGAAGTGTTTAATGCTTTTCTATGCGCTAGTTATCCTGCAACAAACAAGTTACATGTAGCACAACCCTATGTACCAATATATCCCTAAATATTTAGTAGAATTTTGAAAGAATGTTTATAAATGAAAACAATAAGCGTACCATTCTGGGCAAACTTAACAAAAGTTTTAAATTTTAAAATCAAGTACTTTCTTAAATCGTGAAAAATCTCTGCTGCTCAATCATAATTTTTTATATAATAGTTAATTTCATGGTGTTCAAATATTCATGAATATATTCTTTTGAAAATTCACTTAAACATGTGTATAATAATTTTTACAAATTCAAAATTTCAAGAAAGCTTTTCACAATTCGTATTTCTATTAAAATACTACTACTAAACCGAAAAATAAGACTAAGGTCCCACACATCAGGATCCAACACTTTTTTATATTGCAACTCTCAATGAGGCAATTCCTGTTTTTTATTAAATCATTTACATAATTATATTCACTATTCATATAGGTCTCAATTTTATTAAAATTACCAAAATTTTCTTCTCTGAATTCAGTAAGGTTATCAAATTTATAATAACAATCATTTCCATTTCTAATAGAGTGAATTACTCATCCCCATTGATAATAACCACGTCAATGTCTTTAATAGAACGTTTCAACCATTGAAAATGTACCTTTCGTCTGTTACTTAAATTTAATTAATTTTTTTGTTGTATACAGACCTGCCCACTTAAGGGCTAACTCATTAATTTACTAACACACTTGAAGAGGGACAGCTCAGTGTATCCAACAAACATCATAGACAGAGGTGTCAATCCTTCCCTTTCAACCATAGCTTTAAGGGCTGTCACAACTGTAGTTGTATGTACTGACATATTGTAATAGTACTAAATAATTTTAAGGGCTTGTCTCCAAAACTTTCCAGCAGCACAAAACAATTAATGTTCAATTTAAACGCTCTACCAATCTGTTGGCTGTAGTGGTTTGTTTAAAATTTCTAACTTGCCAACAAGCTCTTGCACAAAATCACATTCAATCTGCGGACCATGATCCAAAATTAATTTCCACATTGGCCTGAGGTTGAGTATCCATTCTTTGAAAATTCTTCTGCAGCACAATTGGGGGAGGGGGTAGTACTTGCCATGGGGATGATTCATGCATACTTATTGAAATGGTCAATCTTGAAAAGCAGGTATTGGAAACCTTCATCATGCAAAGATAGTTGTTCAAGATCTATGTGCACCACCTTTTTTGGTAGTTCTGTGGTCCTGATTTCTAGTTCTGCTCACGGTTCTGGAAAGTGTTGATCATTATTAAGTAAACATGTTTCACACTGATCAACTATGTCAACAACAGTGGCTCTGATACCAATTGCTGCATACCAGGCACTGGAAGTGTTTTTTGGCTGGATGATGCTAACATGACCCTCCGTGATAAGGTGCCTTTTATTGTACTCAAGCATTACCAGCCTGTGTTTTTTAGCTTTTTGAGAATACTAATAAGTTTTTGTTCAATTTCCAATGCTATTTCTTGAAAAGCAGAACACATTTCAACATATAATGTCATTCAAGTCTTGCACTTTTCATATAATCTATCTTAATACTTTATGGTCATGCTGCCAGTATCAGCTTTAAGGGGGGGCAAATAATTGCCCAATTATCCAAATTTATACACTTGTACATTCATTATACAATTTTTTTTTGAATAAATAAACGTGTACGTAACGTATAATGGATTATTTCAAACATTTTTGAAACCAATATGACCAAAAATTTAACTTTTCATTGACTACTATTATAAACAATTAAAATATTTCTATATCTAAAAATAATTTATGCAACATTTCAGTACATAATTGGTACTAGTTATGGACTAGTACTATCACTAGTGTTCTTTTACTTTTTTATATTAATACCTGAAATAATTTTTAAATCTAACATAATGTTTAAACTATAATCAATAATTGCCAAAACTTTGAGCACATTGTTAAGCAATATAAACAAGCTTAATGGGCTTACTGACTTGTCAATTCATTATTGCAATATGTAAGCAGCTGATTGCCTTAGATTAGATCATGACTAGTCTGTCTTGGGTCTCTGCATCAGATGAATATTGTGATACAGTTTGAAAAACTGCCTGTTTAGATAACTAAAACTGATAAAATTTAAATACTTGGAATAAGGGTATGAGTGTAAATGTGTAGTTGTTTAATATATTTCCTAAATTCTTAAAAAATTACTTAGTTAAAAATTTGGAAAGTTTGCCAAATATTTAGCAAATTCTTGGAAAGTTTGCAAATTCTTTGGAAAATCAGCCAATTTTTGGCAAACAATTACCAAACCTTTGAAAACTTCGATACCGAATTTGACATTTTCTTTAAAAAATAATAAAATGTGTAGAAAATTATTTTGGTGTATTATTCAGATTGAAATTGCCCCCATTTTTTTCTGCCTACGCCACTGGATTGATGTTGTATAAAAATTAATCGAATTTAATAAGTAATTTTAGTAAAATAGAGCAAGTAGGAAGTCTTTATAATACGTGGTAAATAAATAATTCAATTAGATTCCAAAAACAAGAAAAATTCCTTCATAAATTTATTACCTTCTATAAGTATAATATGGCGATTTGTTCTATCATGCTACTTTTATGTATAACAGGTTTTCTACAGGTTCTTCAATTTTTCTTGCGATTTCTTTAAAGTAGCTTGAGGATACCTTAAAATACTAAATGATCTCTAAAAATGTATAATTGCATATTATTTTCGTAATATACTCAAGTTGCAATCTAATGAAATTGCTCTTTCGATTTAGTACCAATAACTTAACCTGTCGGGATGCAATTATATACCATTTATATCAAGATAAAATTATGTAACTATATATATATATATATATTGCAAGCTATATAATTTATCAAAGCACCATTTGTAAACAAAGATCTATGTACTTTTACAACAACTAAGTGTTGGATCGAATTCAAATTATAATACAGAACGTTGTAACGTGACTTTTTCATATTACTTATATGTATATTTTGCCGTGGTCTCCACTTGCTAATGCCGGCACTGCATGCTGCTTACTGATGGCCCCATCTTCTAACATGTCCTCTGTAGTCATTATCAGCAGTCAAACGTTTCAAATGAATTGCTTGAAATGAATGGTTTGACTTCAGCATAATGCTGTTTCTAAAACAAATTTTGTAATGTTAATCAAAATTATATTTATTTTCCTTCAAATGTTAAAAAGAAATAGGTAGGTGGCCACCATACTCCGGCATACCCACCTTGTCAGTGCACCTCTGCGTAAATTATTCTTTGTAAAAAAAAACTGAAATTACAATACATCATAGAAACGATAGAAAAACTCAGAATTTGACAACAAAAAATTTTATAAGCCAAAACATCGCATTGCTCAGCTTGCCTTTAGCTATTGCATATTGTAAAAAAAATTTGGTTCATATCACAAACAGCATTAGTAAGGATTTGGGTGCCTTGCTTTTGTTAGAGTTTGGCGCAGCCTTATTAGCAGTTTCTTTAGTTACAATGAAAATGAAAATTTTCTTGGTGTGGCGAGAATGATAGTTTTCTCTAACATTATTAATTGTTTTCATTAAATTGCACTTGATAAAATGTTTATACTTTTCTCTTTATTTGCAGATCATAGTTGTTTCTAAGCAAATTGTTTCATAATTAGTGAAAATTTGAACTACACCAGAGTTTGATAGCAAAGTAATAGAATTGTAGAAACAGAACAAATCAATATGTATTACATTTCATATACTTGGATGTAATTTTGAATAATAGATTTTAAGGTTTTTTAATTCTATACCGCGGTATATTATTGCTTAATAAGAAATGCAATTAGAAATGTAGTTGGCTACAAGTATGAAATCTAATGTTGCAAAAGAAATAAACCATTTATTTCTTGGAATTGGCAGTCACTGTGCAAGTAAATACTTAAATACTTTTATAATTTGCAATAGGTACATTCTGTTAGAACAAAGTTTGTTGATAACATCATCCACTGTTGACACAAAGGAATTTCATTAATACGCATCTGATTCTGGCAAATATGTTAGCCAAACCTAAGTTTATGTAGATCTAGCACATACATCTAACAAAATACGATTTAGAAAAAAGCAATTTTAATGAGAACTAAACGACAAAAACAAGCAAATCAATGTTATTCAACCGAGTTTTCATTGACACTTTGTGCACCCTCCACATATTCACCTTTGAATTTGACACATTTTTCATAGCTCTGAAAGAGTTTGTTTAATCCTTCTTCCCAAAAAGTTGAAGGCAGGGCGCGGAGCAAAGAGTTGGATGCCGCGATGACTTCATCACAGCTTCTGAAAAAACGGCCACGCATAGACTGCTTCCTGGTTCTGAACAGATAAAAGTCAGCAATTGCAAGGTCCGGAGTAGTATTAATTAAGTTCCATTTTGTCTCACTTTTTTCTGATTGGCCGAGAGGGGGGTTCCATTTCGTCTCACTTTTTTCTGATTGGTCGAGAGGGGTGGCATTTGACATGAGACGCCATGGATATT
>CABFPE010000460.1:15664-36994 GCA_900660155.1 Hofstenia miamia
TATATATATATATATATATATTAGCAAAATATTCCCAACTTATCAAATAAAACAAAGAACATTTTTTGAATTTTGGCCAGTAATTTTACCAGCATTTTTGAAATTTTTAAGCAGCTGCAGGCCGGCAAATTGCCAACCGGTCGGTAGCCGGTTTCATCTTGCTTGAATATTATAATGGGCCTCGGCGGCAAGGCTGCGGGCGGTATTGCAATTGAGCATCAATAAAACAATAAAAAGGTTTTTTTAAAAATTCGAAATGAAGCGAGAGTTTAAAAAGCAACCACTGGAGATTATCAATGTAATTTATGACACTGATCCTGTTCTGTCTTCATCCTGATTTGCAATGCCTCAGGCGTTACCAGAGGCTTAACCCTAGCAGATTAATCCTGATGGACCTGATCTAAACATTCTGAACTGACGCAATTTAATCAACGAAAAACATTTTTGCGAACGACATATTTCAAATTCTAACACTAATACTGTTTTTTGAATATGTTGCTCAAATCGCTTATAATGACACATTGCATCAACGAAATTCTTGTCTCCTTTTGAAATTTTCTTCTTTGCAAAAGGGGAATTAATTGCTTGATATAGAAGGTACATCAGTTCCTTGAATTGTAATGATATCATGAGTTCCAAATGCTCAATCTAAAAAAGGTTGTGCATTTGAAAGGCTTTCCAAAAAGGCGGCATTTTGTCAAAGCAGGTCCAACCTGATTTCCTTCCACCCGTTTTCTTCATTAAGAAAACGTTTGCAATAAGTTCTTAACAATGTTTTCGATCTAAACAAAGCAAGAATACCTGTAGTTTTTCAAATTTTTGTAATTTTAAAGAGAATATAAAGAATATAATTTTTAACTTGCCATAGGATATTTTTTACCCACACCTGCCCGTAAGAGGTTTATGGGCATCCATACCTCAGAAGGCCCACCCGAATACCCGTAAGCTAAATCTCAACAACTAATGGAAATAACACAATACAAAAATATGCAAACCATAGTGTTTTTGTCGGTGGTCATCTAACAAGATTGTTCATTTAGCTGTGATGATTTTGGTAGCAGCTAAAATAATATACTAGAATAGATATTTAAGTAACCTATTTTATACTCAGGCGCGGTTTCAGGGGTATGGTCGTCCCAAACGATCTAAGCATAATATGTGATTATTTCAATATAACATAGTTTTTTAGTGTTTTTCATACGATAGAAATCATTAATAAAAAATGTCTTTAAAAGACTAGCTTTCATCTCTATAAATAAAACCTTAAAGTTTTGTGAACCTCATAAATCATTGCCATTTTTGGCAAATATGATTCGATTTTGAATAAATTGCAAATATATAATCGTTTTATAATAAAATAAAAAATTGAAGCCCATTCCCCCATTTAAAATTTTCTAGGACCGCGCCTGTTGGCATTACACATTTATTTATTAGCAACATTATTATGTAAAACGAAAACATAAATACACATGTAGAAATTTCATTCCATTTTTTGTAATTAAAGAAAGCCTATATTAATATGAATTGAGAAAATACCTACGCCCTAAGCGATTGCTATATCTCGAAAACACTTTGAGATTGGTCAGAAACAAAAATTATACTCCAGTATAACAATAATAAAACGTTTCAGAGCATCTTTAATCATTGAAAGACAAACTTGTTACTAAGGTTCCCATAAGAAATGGTTAATTTCTTGACATTGTCATTTTGCATTATGCTCATGTTTTACTAGTTTTATTCTCTATCCGTACCCGCCCCACCATTAAGATTGGTACCCATATCAGCCCTACTCCCAGATAGCGACGGGAAAAAGCCACTCAGTCTTGTCGAGTCCTCCTTGCCTACGCTCTTGCCTGGAAGGAAAACATCATCACCCCAAATTCTGTAGTTAGCTCATAGTGCAATGCTTCTCTAAAAATAAACTACTCTCTTTAATTAATTCAGTCATCAACTTTTGAGAAAAATATGTTATCCCTAAAATCGCCATGAATAATTGACACGAAATGAATCAATTTAGAATCTCTTTATAACATGAAATGATTAAAGGAAGTCCGTAAAAATAATTTTTTCTATGGTTTATGAGAGAAAAAATTTTTCAGATGTCTCAGTAAAATGCATGGGGCCTATAAAGTCCCAATTACCCTCAAAATCTATCAAATATTTCCTTTAAAAAAATGCAGCCCCACAATACACATTGCTTCACCATACAAGAAGATTTCGTGATAGTAGAAAAATGCAAACCAATTTAGAGTAATCGCTAAAAATATTGTTGAATAAAATGCAAATTTCCCAAAATCTAACAAACATTTCCTTTGAAGAAAAGCAGTGCTACAATGCACATTGCTTCATCATTCAGAAAGAAAAATGCATGCCAATTTAGAGCAATCGCTAAAAATATTTTTTATGCCATGTATTAAGATAGCACGCGAAATCAATTTTCGTACGCTATCGGGCGACAAACATTTTTCGTAGCAAGAAAATATTTCTTGTAATGTATCTGTGTAATAATTCTTGCTAAATTATTCTTTTAAATCTATACGAGGCCACTATTTTTTCAATACAACAACTGCCTATAGTTAAAAACACTATCGACTCTCTATCCCGGAAATGATAACAAACGAATACAGTCATGTTCACAAGAAACAGGTGTTGTTAAAATGTTGTTTGGCTCAGTATTAATCATTTGAAATTGACACGCAAATCATTAGCTGATTATTGTGCAGGGAGTGTGGAATATCTTGTTGATTTGGTTTACACTATGTCTCTTTTCAAATTTGGCAAAGTTACCAACTAAGCATTTAAGAAGGAAGTATTTTTTTAAAATTGTCAACAAAGCACTCTTACATTGTCCTTGAAAATTGGGAATACCTGTCAAAAGTTTGGAAGATAATAATCTTTCTTGCAAAGCAATGAATAGCATTGTGAGGGGACGATGAAAGTGATAAATAATTTAATCAGAGAGGAATCTTTTTGACACTTTGTTCGCTTATTGCTGATATAGAGCAACTGTTTAAATTAAGACAATGTCCAAAAATGCTAATTATCTTAGTGCAAATATAAAAATTTATCAACATTTGTGCCCCTTCCCCCAAATTATGACCTCTGGCCTTGCCGAGGTGCTTCGTTTGAGCGATGATGTACAATGTAAGATCAGAACAGAAGTAGCTGCACCCAGCAAGCAGCATGAGGTTTCGTTGTGACGGATTTTACGACCAACGATGTGAGAAATTACTGTATTTTGGATAACTGATAGCGACGATTTTGCACATGTATCATACAAGTGTAGTTTCAACAAAAGACATACCGGTGTCCATATACGCAAACATGTTGATTAGTATTTGAACGAATTAGGTTGTGATATTGACGACACACCATGTACAACTGACATGGATGCAAACGTCATTTGCGCCACAAGTCAGAAGGCGAGGATTAACTACACGGCTCATCGACTCAACACCACCATTGATTGTGTATGGAAATACCTTATTTCTAGAAATGATGATCTTAAGGAGTTAGAAACTGTCACCCACTTGTGAAATATACCAAACAAGTTTCAGAAATCCAAACAAAATTACCATATGGATTACAGCATGGGGGCAATACAAGACCATGGCGCAGCCTGCAACAGATTTTCACTTCAATTTTCACTTTAAAGATATGATGATCTTGTTATGACACTGAAAGAATATTCTAAGGAAAGTCTGACTTTGCGCATTGATTGCCAGTTCTTGTCCGTTGTTTTCGAATTCCTGAGCATCTTTTCTGATGTTTTTGAAATTTTCAACCAATCCCGTTCTTCAGAACGTCTTGACAGCCTATTATGTATTTTCGAGACGCTGTAGTTAGGACCCTGAAATCGATTCTACCAACTAGTGGAAAGAATAAAACGCACTTTTCGAAGATATCTGGATGAGAAGTACTAGACGTCAATAAATTCACTTCACTTCATTGCAACCTATCTTGATATAAGTCTTAGACCCTTTTCATTAGTCAACAATGCAGGAAACACAATATGAGTTCTTAAAGCAATATCAAATTGGTGTAATAGACAAGGAATTGAGCAAATCTTCAGAATGCATCTACGAATGGCAAGAATAATCCCATTTGGATACAACTCCAACTTCTGCAAAGAAAGGAAAAGTTGATCCTTTTGCTGCATTTCGTGCAGTGGTTTCTTCTCCATCTCCTGTTGCTGGGCCAGGTCGACATCGCCTATCATCTGCCAAAGTTGCAGAAGGCGAGCTGGCCCAATATGCTGCAAACGTTCCATTGGTTTTGAGTGATCTTTAACCCACTCAAATTGTGGAGTAATTTTAAGTATAAAATGCCTTATTTTTATTTGCTTGCTCAGCAGATATATGTCATACAACCCAGGCGCGGATGTAGCTTTTTAGCGAGGGGGTTGGTATTGGCAATATATGGCCTATATGCATACATGTATGTATTACGCATTGGTGTGTATCTATTACGCAGCGGACGTCTAATTCTCTTGTACCATATGGTTTCCTATATGTAGTGTTTTCTGTACTCTTAAATGTATATTTTCAGCATTTAAAGTGTAGATGTAGAATTCAGAAATATTTTCAATGTTATATATGATTTTGCAAATGTTCATTCATTTTGCATAATTTTTTATATGTAAATACATATAGAAGGTTAGAAGATGGTTTGTTAACTTCAAAAATTTAATTTTATTAGTCAAATAAGATTGATTGACAAAAAACTTGTCTAGGATTTTCTTTAACAAAATGTTCAATCAACTGGTCAGTTGAGAGATTGTGCGCTTCCGTATAATGCACGGCCATCATTGTCAGTCCCGCCAACCGTTCTTCACGTTCTTCGGACATGGTGCTCCTGAGATGATTCTTCAGACGTCTGAGTACAGAAAACGACCTCTCTGCCTCTGAAGAACCAATCGGGGAGACGCATCCTACCAAGATTAGTTGTCTTACGTTGGGATAGATGTCAACGTCTGCATGATGAAGAGAGTCAATCAGGTTTTCGGGTAGCGTTGCACCTGACACCGGCGTCCATAATGATTTCCAACGTCGTAATTCACGCTGAAAGTAAAAAAGCAAAGTCTGTCTACTATTAAAAGAATTGCTTTAAATCATTCATACATGTAGTTGATTTACGTACTTTAAGACTGTCAGGAGATGGCATATCCTTGTCCCAGAATTGTAGCTGAGTGACAAGTGACTCCATTTCACTATCATCAACTCCGACTATTACGCGTGGAACCAGAGACATTATTGCTGCTACTCTTCTGTTGTCTTTTGAAAACCGAGTATTCAATTGCTGGAGAAGATTATCCATGAAGGGTATCCCGATTGTGCGTCTGAAGTATTCGCTGAAATAGGATTGATTAGTAATTACAGCGTGTTCATACATGTAGGACATGTAGGATACATGTGAGAGACATAGATTCATTTTATATAAATTTTCAATAACGTTACGTCTTATTACAATACAATAATTGTAATATTCAATAAATTTTCAATTGTCATTTGTCATACATGTACAACCATTGGCAAAATTTAATGGACAGATAGGTATTTAGCTATTAATATTATTCTTTAAAACATTTTAATTAATTAGTGCTGGATAACTTAAATATGATTACCTGGGATTGTCAGCAGGCGTGTTCTGTCGATGTCTCTGGAATTTCGCAATTCTTGGAAGCTGAAATTCCGCTCCAATATCTGCACTGATCCTCTCAGCTTCTGCAAACCAATGTGTCCATAGTTCATCTATGTTTCCTCTTTGATTGGAGACTTCGTTGATAGCACTATCAATACTGCTATATGCTGTCACTATATCTGCATCACGCTTTTGTAGCTTTGCACTGAGCCCTTTGAGTGGATCTAGGCCATTGAGAAGAACAACCAGTGCAACGATGTTGCTCCCAGACTGCAAAGAACATTTCAGTCCATCTGCTGCAATTCGAGTTGGTGCGTCCCAAGTCCATTGTTCTCCGCTCTCGCTTATCTCTTTGAGGTCTGGATACTGATCTGCATCATGGATCGCGTGAAGAGTAGTATAGATGTACACGTAGAATGAGTGGAACATTTCTAGAATGTCATGTCTTTCCGTCCACCTGGTTTTACAGAGGCCTTTCAGTTTCTTGACTCTGCTAGTAGGAGCGTATATATCAAGGACAAATTCGAAGAAACGTTGTCTCTTTGGAGAATGGCCAAAGAATAGAAAAACTTCATTGATGACATCAACCATATGACTTATTTGTTTAATGGAGCATGACTTTCCGATGGCAAGACTAAGCACATGTGAGCTACAGTGGGTGTACAGTGCCAGGGGATTCTTTTCTTTAATAATTGCTTGGACCCTGTTTTTATCACCAGCCATTGAGGAAGCTCCATCGTGCACTTGACCACGCATATTGCTTATATCAAGCTCATGCTTTCTAAGCATTTCGAAAATTGCTGTCGATACTGCTTGCCCAGTCGTTCTTTGTAAGTAGCAGAAGTCGATGAACGCCTCTTTGATGTGGGCCGAAAGGTGGTTGTCTTCATATGTTTCGATGAATCTCAAACAGAATGACAGTATATTTTGATTTCCATGTGGGTCGGTGGCTTCGTCTGCAATAATACTGTAGTATGGTACCTTCTTCAAGGGTTGCATTACTTCTTTTCTTATGTCGTTTGCTATTACAGATATCAATTCATTTTGAATTGTCTTGGAGGCGTACCTCTGGTTCTTCTTTCCATATTGAAGATGTTCGTTCAGGATCTCGTCTCTTGGCTGCATACTCCAAAACGGCAAGGAATGTACCTCTATTGGTTTTGAGATCCGCTGTAAAGTCGTCTCTGTGTCCTCTCAGTGGAATACCCTGCATGCCACAAAGCCTGATGTCATCCACTATACAAGTCAGTATGTGCTTGTTTTTCTCTGAGAGTTCCCGCTGCTGCTGGTCGATGTGATTGTCTATCCTGGACTCAGGTTTATTGTAGGTTTCCAAAATCAATTTTCCTAAGACAATGGAATCATGATGAAAATGTGCGCTGTCATGATTTGTCAGGTAACCATCTTTTCCTTTAGCCTTGCTAACCGCCTTGAACGGGGTTTTGACTAGAGTACCCAGTGTAACCCTAGGGGATGGTTTTGCGAAGAGAACGCAATACTTGCAGTATCCTCCTCCTTGAGACGGCGAGTAAGATAACCAATTATAATCTTTGAGGCAAGAGGATTGAAATTTAAGGGACACCTGCTTTCCTTTTCTGTTCACATGAGAAGTTGCAAATTCGTCTCCCTCGTAGTTGTATACCAAATAATGATATTTTTCGGTATTTGTGATAGTACTGACTGAGGACTTTCCGGAGGCAACAATACCAATATCCCATAGTGGAGCATCAACATCTTCAACGGAAGGACCAGATATGTTCATGTTTATGTTAATGATTCTTGGGGTTAAGGAGGAAGAAGAGAGAGAGTAGAATGAGGATTCACAGCAACTTCACCAGTGCAGGATTCATTGCGGCTGTCTTTTGCCTGTAATGAAAATGAATAAATATTTAATTCAACAATATTCAGGTCAAGATAAAAAGAACGGGAAAAAAGTGTACCGGGCGAATAGAGTTCTCATAGTTAAGATTTACATGTGATTATACTATGAAATTGTACATACATGTACATGTAATTTCTACGAATATTTATAGCTTGGTTCAAAAAGGATTTTACAATCAAATGTTTACTATGGTTTTGTACAGACGCACAGTATAATTAAGAAATCAGCTAAACTACTCTAAAGTATTTCATTTGGACGAACTCATAAAATAAACTGCATTGCATATTAGTATGTAGATGGTTTCATTCAATTACCTGAAGAAAGAAGTTATCTGTCCTTGATTTGTAGATTTCAATTTTTTTCTTGGTGGTGCCATTGGTAGGATGTAGAAACGATTCTCTTTCGTAGGATTCACCTAGCTCGCTTAATTGATTAATGAAAGTAAAGTATAGAAATGGCGAGAACCGTTGTAGACGAACTAACTCTCATTGTTTTAACGCCTGATTGTTTTTATTACACAAACTGCTTCAACAGGAGTTTCTTGTTTCACATTAAACAAATAAATAATAGTTGTTGTAAAGTATTCTCAGAATTTCAAACTCTGGTAATGAGTAAAGCTAACATTGCACAGCTTTAATACTAACTCTTGTGAAACAAGTCATTTGTATCAAACGACACGACATATTGAGACTCTATATACACAACATTTACAAATTACAATCGTGAATTTGTTATTATTTCTGAATTATAACATTAAATTTTACAAATCAAAAAATATTCACAGCAATATGGAAAAACCAATAATATAATTCCCCGCAAATCCCCGCGATTCCCCACGGGGATTGAAATTAGGACCATCACACAAGCCTGGTAACATCTCTGTCACAATTTACTTTAATAAGCGTTGCCAAATTATGAAGACAAGGAGATATATATGATAGAGAACATCCGGTGAGGTGCATAAAAAATTCTTAAATTTCGAGGGGGGTTTGAACCCCATGAACCCACCCCGTCAGATCCGCTACTGCAACCTTCAGCTGCGGAAAGTAAAAGAACTTTCTCTGCCACCCGTCGAATAATCACACCTGACAGAAATAAACTCAAGGATGATACCGCGGAGTCACAAGTTGTCGTCAAAAAGGCGTTCAAAAACAAGTTTTTTAATATAAGTAAATATATTTGAGTTTTAATTTGTTTCGCGCGATATATGAACAAAGAGTGTGTCAAATTACTTGTTGCATGTTGTCATGGGTCAAACATTGTGGGCCATTGGGTCAAAATAATGTGGGTCATTTGGGTCATGGGTCAAGCTTCGGTGGGTCATTGACATCCCTGCTGCTGAGAACACGGAAAAAATGCTAACCTATTCGAATTTGATAATTTAAAATATATAAAGCACCGGGCTTAAATGGTAATGACGAGATATTTATTATTGCTGATTTAATGTATTTGAATCCTAACCTTAACCCTAACCTGGGGTAGAGCCCGTACTTATAAAAATTGGCTCGTTGGTTTGTACGTGCTCGTATTCCAAGCTCGCTATGCCTGCAGTTAAATGCTATTTTACTAAAATAGAATAACATAACAAGAAAACCTGCTAGTGTGAAACAGACATATCTAAACGGTCATATAACTACTACTATATAGTTTAGCTCAATCTAAATAAAGTACTTTTGCTGATATCAACACTTTTAATCTCAAATAGAAGATTAATCACCACGGGTTCTCAAATCACACAACTATGAGTGACAAGACGTCAAACAAGAGATGCAACCAGGTGCCTGGTCAACCGGGTCAAGGTTTTTAGAACCGGTCTCCTGCTCAATGCTTTTAAAGAACGCTGCATAACCGGGCAATGCGTGAACAAGTTTGTATTTAAATTTAGTAACTTCCATGAATCCAATTTCAAATTCAATGTATTGAAAATTTTTTAAAATTTATTATTGTTGAATACCATTTCTATGGAATAAGCATGACATGTCACATCGCAATTAAGTAGTTCCTTTTCCCAGAACAACCTTTGAATAGCCACTTCAAACATTTAGATTCGATAATATGAAACAGGTTTTACCCAATGCTAATAATAGGATTGCATTTTTTTGAGATTTGGTAGTCAGGCGTTAGAGCTTTTATGCAATAGAAGTAGGATCCTAAACTGGGATACTACTTCGAACGCTAACTGCGAAAGTACAATTTCCAAATCAAAATTTCTAAATGGAAATCGCTGAAAACGGATTTCAATTGAACTTATCCTTGATCAACATGCACTCATTTCTTGAACGCCAATATTTTTAATTAAAAATTGCTTTAGACATTAATTTTATAGCTTAAGCTTTAGCTTAAGTAAATTTTAGAAGCTTAAAATCGTAAAATAGCTTAAATATATTTAAGCTTGTCCCCATTGTCCTTGACTTCAACACAATCGGCTGCATCATTCTTTGAAACTTGGATGAAATCAAGCAACAGTTACTAGGAAGTCTTTCTAGAACAATTTTTATAAAACACTTTCTTAGCATTTATTAATAATTTTCAAAACCAGTTACTTAAAGGAAATTTCCTCATTGTTATGAATTTCAACCAATAATTGCTTGATCAACTTAATTTCATCAGTCAAATCGATGTTGATTTTAGATTTAAAGTTCATTCTCAAAAGTTATTTCGATTAAGCAACGCAGCATTCAGTCTTGAACATTTTTAACCTATAACAATGCAACCATTCTTGAGGCTGAATAATAAAATTCTCACTCATGACCTACTAACTACACGGCCTTATGTCTCATAGCAAACCTCATTTCAAAAAAGCCCACTGTTTGATAATTTCAATTTTGTTAATTATACTTTTATATATTATATAAATCCAGTGACTGGTGAAAAGGAGAACCTGGCCCCTCCATGAATTGAGTAAATAATACATTATTCGAACGAAGGGATGCAAGAATATTTAAAATTAATCAAACTTAAATATTATAATATAATTTCATTTAATATTAAATTATAATATAATATAACATTTCAATTTAACCTTAGTGTCTTAAAAACTATATGGCCAATGCATATTTTCATATACTACTAAATTTTCAACAGAGTAAAATATAATCATTTGGCAGATGATAGCAATGTAGAAACATTATTTCGAGAGGCTGAAGACATTACAGGAAAATAATTCCGTGTGTTAATCTACTCAATACTCAATAGTTATAAACATGCATTGATCAAGAAATTATTTACAAATATTTCTAACCCTCTTGTGACCAATGCTCATTACGTTTTCAAATGAAGTAATTTCTATGAAGTGAAAATTGAGAATGTTATTGTGATTAAAAAGCTGCTTTCTGATTTATTCAATACAATTTATGACGGTATGCAGTCCAAAAAAGAAATTTACTAAAAGTAAAAGAAATGAAAAAGCGTAATGTATAACTGTTCCTGAACTTTTCAATCCATAAGCAGTTAATTGAAATCTTATTGATTCAATTACATATTTTTCGAATGTCACTTTTATGCATTTGATTGCTGCTCCAATCTAAATTAAATAAATAGAATAACTTTAGAAATATTAAAGAATTCTTTTGATACATTTTGGGGCTTTTGATGCCGTGGTGATTTTTAAACGCGTCCGTTGCATTTTGCAATCAATTTTCTCCACTTTACTGTTTTATGTGTACTTTGAAATGGATTAGTATCAATTTATTGAAATTTAAGTTTATGAGCAGCATTTCTAGGGTAGACAAAGTTTGGGGTAATTTCATATACTCCCATTTAGTTTACAAAATTATTGCTATATCAGCTTTAATAAATTTTTTCTATAGTGTTAGCATAAGTTAAGTGGTTATAAATCCACTAAATTTACAAGCTGTCCAACTATCCCGATTTCGTCGGGAGTATCCAGGTTTTGGATAAGATATCCCGATTCCCCACGCACAACCCTACGAGTAGGAGAAATCTAAATTTTTAAAGCAAGCGTAACAAAAATTATCGACTGCTTCGCTTCCTCGGTAAATAAATAAATTCCCTTTTTCAAACACGTATTGTAGTTAAAATTTTCTATAAGTATGGTTATCATTCAAACAATATTAGTGATTATATTCTATAAATATAGACTGACTTGTTTCCAATCTGACGGTTTAATATAAATTATAGAACATATTAATCTTTCCATCAGCAATATGTCAATTTATATTCAACCTTTCACCTATGCATTAAATCGTATTTGATTGAATATCAAGTTGTTCTGTTTTCTTCATTTTGGAAATTCTTAAATTTATGTCCAAAATTTCTGACGACGAACGCAAATAGGTTGGACAGTATGTACAATACATTCATGTATACATGTAAAAACAAAAAATAGAAAACTTTAAGCATATAAGAATAAGTCAATAATTCATTTACATACATTGCTCAATGCATTCTTCCCAAAAACAGTGCATAAAACAACCTTATTCATACGAAACAGTAGATTTGCAATATGCTGCTTTAAGAATTCACTTAATCTAAATGGTGGGATTTGTATCAAGAAAATTATTAAATTGAAAAACAAGAGGAACTTTCAATCGTTTATTTAAAGTTATTTCTCTTTATAAACTATGTAAACTTTATAAGACTACAGAGAAATTAAAGTGTTGTCAGTTTTATGAGGGAGATGCACATTGAATTTCCCCATCAGACACTAGTTCTTGTCTTAAATGGGTCAAGATAGGTTGACCAAAGCCAACCCAACATCCAAGTAAAGAGTTTTGACGTAACCCAAATTCTCATGAGCTTTTAATGCACTTGACCCAACACAAATATAAACTGGGGCAGGGCCCGCACCGGGCAAGGACAAGGTGTATGGGCAAGGGCCTCTCTATACTACGGTCACAAACCGAACATACGGGCTCCGAACATAGAGTGATTATTGTTCAAAGATATAATTCTTAAAACCACTTCTTTAAGTTTATAGATGATTTATATCAATATTCTACACAAGGACTCTATAAACTAACCTACATGTAAATTTATGCATTTTACTTAAAATATTACACTAATCTACATAAAACTAATGATCTTCATCTACTTTAAAGTGTTCCATTTTACAGTCATATTCTGATAATTGCATTCATTTATAAAATTATAGTACTTAGGTACACTCATTAAAAAATTTCTTGTTTCTAAGAAAAAGCATCTTGAAATTGTATGAAATTAATGAAGAAAATGTCATCTTAAAATACAACACTTGAGTGATTAATCTCTTGAAATAGTACTTTTAAAATTACATTTTAATTTCAAAAACACCATTTTTAGTGTAACATATAAGAGATGGATACCTAGAAAATATCTTTTAATGATGCACACCGACGCAAAATCATTTCTTTGTGATAGTGGCAGTGCAAATTGCATGCTCACAATCTCCCAAAGTAGCACACAACTTCATTTATGCAAATCATTTAAATATATTTACCGAATTTTTTTGTATATTTGATAATGATAACAATTTGCAAGTGAATGTGAATTTTGCTGATTAAATTAAGTTATGATCTTTTACGGAAATTTAAAAATACATTTTTGAATGAATATAAATAAACACTTATACTAAACTAATATTATTCATTTCCCTGTATTATATGGGTTAGCAATTTGCAAATAAATGCGTATTTTACTGATTTAATTAAATGTACAAATGTATTTTTCAATAAATACAAATATATGCTTGTACTAAATTACTAATTTTTTAAACTCAGATTAAATTTCTCATAAATTATTCCTATATATCATTATTGAATTCCAAAAGGTTTTCAAATAAAAAAATAAGAAATCATGTTTCAACAATCATAAAAAGAAATTGATTTACTAGAAAAGTAGATTTTTTTTAATGTAAGAAGCGCAAGTTGTTAACTTGTACATTGTTTGAATGGAATTGATGTAATGTAGTTATTCTATAATATCATACAAGCAGTGCAGTGTAGTGGTTACTTAAATTATTTTCATACAGTTTGGAAATCGAACTTAACTATGACTTTACAGTTGTAAAATTAAACTTCTCGGTAATGTTACCAAAAGTGCTTAATTAGATTTTTTATGTTATTTTATTGATCCTTGTTGTGACCGCTTAAGCATGCATGTACAATTTTTCTTGCTGCTTCAGGCTATTGTATTTGAATAACATTTAATTTAGCTAAGGGTATAACGAGCTTAGGATACGGGAATTGACAAAACTACAAGCCTTTTTTGAACCGGCTACGGACCGAGCAGGGGTCCACCTCTATAATATAACCCACCTACAATTTCAATACTTCTACAGGTATTAGCATCATGACTAATATATATATATATATATATATATATAAACAGGCTAGAAAATGAACTAATATAAAATATATAGGGGTTCCCAAAATAGAATTATTTATATTCTATATCTATGAATTTTATTGGATTTCTGTTTGATTTTACTGGTTTGTAGGAATTCCGAGTTTGCTGTTAGCAGCTAAGGAAACTGTTAACAGCAAACAACAACTCCTTTGCTGTTAACAGCTTCGATATTTTCTTAGTAATTCCTTAGATAGAATAGATAAAAAAATTCGTAAATAGCTCTGAGTTTGCATTGATACGAATAGGAGCTGGGTTTTTTTAACGAACTTGATCATTCAAAAATACTGAAAAATATACTCTAAAAATGCATTTCCTGACTTAGTTTCTCCGTTAACCACGGATACGGCCCGCTAATCATGGCCATGGCCGCAGAACACTAATGCAATGGCCACCGAATTCGTCAGATCTAGNAAATTAAACTTCTCGGTAATGTTACCAAAAGTGCTTAATTAGATTTTTTATGTTATTTTATTGATCCTTGTTGTGACCGCTTAAGCATGCATGTACAATTTTTCTTGCTGCTTCAGGCTATTGTATTTGAATAACATTTAATTTAGCTAAGGGTATAACGAGCTTAGGATACGGGAATTGACAAAACTACAAGCCTTTTTGAACCGGCTACGGACCGAGCAGGGGTCCACCTCTATAATATAACCCACCTACAATTTCAATACTTCTACAGGTATTAGCATCATGACTAATATATATATATATATATATATATAAACAGGCTAGAAAATGAACTAATATAAAATATATAGGGGTTCCCAAAATAGAATTATTTATATTCTATATCTATGAATTTTATTGGATTTCTGTTTGATTTTACTGGTTTGTAGGAATTCCGAGTTTGCTGTTAGCAGCTAAGGAAACTGTTAACAGCAAACAACAACTCCTTTGCTGTTAACAGCTTCGATATTTTCTTAGTAATTCCTTAGATAGAATAGATAAAAAAATTCGTAAATAGCTCTGAGTTTGCATTGATACGAATAGGAGCTGGGTTTTTTTAACGAACTTGATCATTCAAAAATACTGAAAAATATACTCTAAAAATGCATTTCCTGACTTAGTTTCTCCGTTAACCACGGATACGGCCCGCTAATCATGGCCATGGCCGCAGAACACTAATGCAATGGCCACCGAATTCGTCAGATCTAGTATCCATAGAGAACGTGTGGCAGATTCTGAAAGATTTTGTCGAGAAATACCAAAATCTGAAAGAATTAAAGACTTACATCTTACAACACCAAACAACTCAAGAAGTTAGAGTCATTTTAATGGATTTAATTTCAAGACATTTATCTGATTGTTACACTTTACATGGCAAATTTGTCAAATAACATTGTTACCAGGTTTTATGCTGAGATAATTATATTTTCAAATATATTTTATAAGCCTTGATTCGTCTTTCGTTTGTACTAAAAAATGTGTTTATAATGTGGCCGTTTTTTTTACTTGAGCAATAATATATTTACTAAAATCTGTTTGTTTATGATAGCGCTAAATTGGTGTTCGTGCTAGCAAGCATTTATTTTCCATTCATTTTCTTGATTTGCAATGCAGTATGTCTATATCTTTATACATTTTTTTGAAATATAAACATGAATAAGACATTTGTGTTTTCTCTGTAAATGTAATTCTTAAATCTCAGTCATTTCAAGGACTACACATTATTTAAATTTTCGAGATATTGGATTTGTTCTATTCTTCTAATCTAAGCGAAAGATTAGCTTTAATATAGCTTAATTTGGTTTTAAAGGAACTATCTTATTAGGTCTAAATAAAGCTTATATTTAAATTTTGTATTACAAATCTGTATTTCTACTTCTAGCCTTGAGAATATTGTTAACCTTTAGTAGGCTTAACTTATTTTTATTCAATACCATAGAATCAACAAGATGAAACATAGCGTATCCTATGTTTCAGGGGCGGATGCATAACTTTCTAATGAGGGACATCTCTTTCGTGATCAAATAAGTGACAAAGTGTGCGAAGCCCAACGAATTTTTTCAAAATATTCAAAAATAGAAATTCGTTTTTAAATTATTTTAATTTTTCCGAAAACGTCTTTATTGAACCAATAAAAAACAATTTTAAGACCTCCTCCACCCCGATTCGATACACCACTGCTGTGTTTTATTAAGTGTGAATCTTATCTTTTTATTTGGCATAAAATATTTTGCTTTCAACTATAATTTTGATATGCCACTTAAAATCGGTCAAAAATAAATTCAGCCTAGTGGAAGTCAGAATAGAAAACATATATTTCCTGCTTTTCTTGTTGAAGCAGATGCATTCAGGTGGCTGTTGCTTCCAGTGAAAGATCTCTTAGTTAGCTCAGAATGATCAAGAAATGCTTGAAAACAATTATGGGTGATGACAGACTAGAAGAACTTTTGCTCTATATTGTGAAAAATATTTGAAAGAAAATTTGAAAATAGTATAATAAAAAACTGATGGTTAAAGTTTAAGAAACAGCTATTGGTTGTTTTATATATGTGTATTTTCAAATCATATTGATTTTTAAAATTATAGGCAAGCAATCAAAAGTTAACTAAGTATCTGTTTATGGACATATATATATATATACATTTATTGACAAATAATTAGATGTAACAGAATATACGAGATAGTCGTGACCAAAAATACAGAATGACAAAATAAGAGGCAGATTATAGTCCTTGATAATACAGAAATCTCTTTCTTATTAATATCATTGACCAAAGATAGCGAGAGCTTTGGTAATATAACTGCACACATCTGCAGGATCCCATTGGAAATAATTGTTCAGATCAGAAAATAATATAATTCAGTAGAAACATTTGTACCATTGAATTAGTGTAGGGGAACTTTAATGCGCTTTAAATTTTAAAAGATAAATTTCAATAGGATTGCGTGAAATCGAATTTTGTTTTGAAGCTGAAATTGCTTTGTAACCAAAATAGAATGTAATCTTTGGACTACATGCAAGATATTTTGTCATTTTGTCTACACTAGGACGTTTAGATTTAGAACAATACAAATGCAAAAGCAAAATTTTCAAAATCAGAAACTTGTAAAATTGCTATGAAAATTATTTTTCCACTGCAATTAATCGTAGTGTTTGACTGACAGTTTTGTTTAATTTTTCTCATTTTGATGATCAAAATATGAATTCATAGTCCCTATTTAGAGATACTTTATTTAACCACCTTGTGAATAACTGTTTGAATCTCAAATGTTATACATGTGCTATCACTGTTTTTCAAGTAGGGCTGAGTGTTTTAATATACACCAATCATCAAACATACACACATGTCTTATATATCATTTTTCATATTTTGGGAATTATTATATGGGCTATCAAGATTTCACTATACATGTAGTAGGTTTAGAGAAATAAACTGAGACGATTCCATTTGCAAATATTGAAGGGGCAGCAATTTTGCTGATGCACCCCCTCATATATTTTTTCTCGCTGGGCCTCTGCTAGCAAGTATTGGCGATAAATCCGATTTGGCTCAAAAAAAGTAGACCAAACTTCAACTTTCATAAACTTAGAAATTTCATTTAAACTGTATTCCATATTAATATTATAATAAGAATGCAATGAGATGGGACAGTCATATATTGCCATGGGATGGCATGGAAAAGAAAAATATCTCATGGAAAACCCCGTTAAAATAGAACATAAATCAATGAAGTTTATCAAGCAAATGGTTGCAGTTATCTTAAATTCCTAGAAATAATATTGGTGATACAGAACAAATTTTCTGGTGTAGTGGTCAGCCCATAATAAATATTCATATATAACATCACAAATATAAAATAAATCTTACGGAACTTTGAATATCTTGATAAGTCTATATAAATGAATACCATCATATTGAGAGTTTGACTCCTGTAGTTATGATTCATCCAAAAATCTTATGAATTACATGTATATATCCATATGAGCAACAATTTCATGCAAAGCTACTGCACGTTAATCATAGTGCATATTGATTAAAAAACATATGTATAATTTATGAAATTCATGTTTGTTTACATTATGATCTCTTGAATGCAGCGGCAAAGTTGAATGACCAAATTTAAGTGGTTTTATTTTGGCAATTTTAAGCTCTCATAAAGCGTGTCTAGTAAATGGGCTTATAAATTGCTGAAATGAACGTGATTTAAGCGAAAATTTAAGGAGGAGCCAAATAAGCGTAAAATTTTTACTTGGGAACTAATTTCAATTCCATGTTTTCACAGCAAGATTCATTTATCAGGGAAAATATAAATGGTGATGAATTCTGAACATACAGAGTCATGTTTGTCAAATGATATTGTTGATGACATAGTTGAAGTTCAGGAAATAGATTATCCTTATATACAGAGCCGTTGTCAGAGGGGGCTTAAGCCCCTTCCCAATGAAGTAAAATGATGTGGAGTTTTTCTTTTTTAAATAAATATTTCTCCCAGCAGCCTTTAGTTCTTGATTAATTTTTAGCACAGCAGTTATTTCAAGATGCGCACTTGAATTTATATATGTACATGTTATATTACCAATTACCACAGCATAACAACAATGCTTATTGTCAAGGGCTATAATAGGCAGGTAAGTAGAAACTGAGAGGGAAGCCCCTTAAACAAAATATTATTGTAAAATATATTAGTTATAGAGCCTCGGATTTTCATTAATTTTTTTTAACTCATTAAATAGCCATTGATTTACCTGGTTAATCAGCATCATTAAAACACGTTGCTTTGCCACAAACAACTCATTCTATTACATTTATATAAAAACAAAAAAGCTGGGATAATTTTAGCGGCTGAAGCAGTTAATAGCAGTAAACCAGCCAAGCTCATACTGTGACATATGCACAACACGTAGCTCCTGTTGAACGTATTTATGAGCCCCCTATTGCAAAGCCGACTCATCATTGCTAGACAAATATTGTGGAATATGGTCATTAGTATGTTAATGCTTACTTCCAATGATAAAAATAGTTTCTTAGTCCTGCTAAATTATGCCTGCATATGGCCAAGTGAAACATGTAGTTATTATATTTAGGTCAATGTACCTAAAATATATTTCCAATTAAAATTTGAATTGAGCTAAGACAACTAATGGTGTAAACTATAGAATATAAACATTAGCTTTAAGATTATTTCTTGGCATATGATTAAACAAATGCATTTGATAATCATCTGCTACGAAGCAAATATAGTGTTTGAACTGTAGGCAGAGTTTGGCAAGAGGCGATTTGCATATTTATTATGGGTTAATCTTGATAAATATATTTTGATTTGTTTTTTAATATTATTAGCATATTTTGCCTTCAATTAGGCGTTTAATAGAAAATAGCTATTATCGAGCTTTAAAATTTCTTTAGTTGTTTAGCTGAACTTTTACATATAACTTTGTGTTTTTTATAATGCGTGTGTAGGTTACAGAGCTATATCCCCTTTATGTTAATACTAGCTTCTAGTTCATCTTGCCAGATTGGTTGATTCATGTATCCTGATCCTCCCTGTTAGGATCCAGTCATCTTTTGCCACGTTTTAGATTTTGGTATAGGATTCAGTTCCTGACCATTCTTGAATATTCCTTTGAGTGCCACACATACACAATGCGTAGAATTCCTTCAAATTTCTAGAGCAAATGTTAAAAGTCATCGTGAAGTCATCATGTTCATTGCACTGCCCCCTCCCCCCCCCTATCCCCATCAAAATGTTCTTGTGATGCCACTGCATATATACCTCATGA
Organism: Hofstenia miamia; assembly: GCA_900660155.1. NCBI lineage: Eukaryota > Metazoa > Xenacoelomorpha > Acoela > Hofsteniidae > Hofstenia > Hofstenia miamia. The sequence goes on from CABFPE010000460.1 coordinate 35,263, forward strand.
TTTAGATGATTCACACAACAGTTCAACTGTACTTCGACAAAGTGTTTGCAAACCTAATCCCCTGAGCGTTTTGGTTTTCCAGTGATTTGGAATTAACTGGTGGATGGGTGATATGATAATTATATGCTACCGTACTTGCCGGTGCACAAGCCGAACTTTTTCTATCAAAAACCGACATAAAAACATCGACCTCAAATTGTATGGTAATTACAATCGTCGCATTGGCACACACTCTCACATGTCAGTAACAATTTCAAATATGTTCACCTTAATCAGGGACAGGGTTACAAAGTAAATTGTTTCAAAATGGCGTACAGGTCACTTGTTACGAATTCCGAATTTGAACACATTTCCTTCATCAATTTCACATATTTCTGGTTGAATTTTAAAGTTTGTGATAATAAAGCAATCGAGTTCGATTTATAAAAAGAAATATATCATAAAATCGAAAATTTCCGTTGAATTTTAGTGCATCGACCTAAACAACTAGTCGACCTATACATTCGCAAATACGGTAATTCATGTGTTTGCCGCCGCCAGACAAACATCGCAAGGTGGGAAAAGGGATGTGAGAAATTGTGTGATTGAAGACTGCCATTTCACATGTAAGGACTAATCATTGTGTCATCTTTAGAAGCTTAAATAATAAATTATTCCATTTCTAATTTTTTTTTGTTGCAACTGTAAAGACAATACAGAATTTCATCAGTTTGGAGAGAAATCTACATTATGTGACAGCTATAAATGTGAAATCTGGAATCAATTAAAAAATTTCTCTTCAATTACACTGTAAATCAGTAAAAATTAAATCAATTATTGTTTATTTTGAGCAATGGGAAGGAACATTTTACACAATCACAATGAACTGATATAATTAAAATTAAATAGTTTTGTCATCTTTCATTGATCTCGTAATTTGGGCAGCGGATTCAATTGATAACGATTCGGTTGCGGATATCTTGGAAAGGAACATCGTAATAATTTTCTTCCGTCTGAGGGAGATTCATTAATGGCTCATTAGAAGTGAAGGTTTGCATTATTGCATCATTCATATGAATTTTGGAATTCCCTTTATTCAGTTTCAAATTGTAATTGAACATGAAACTTGTTACTGCAGCAAACAAAAACACTGCTAATGAAATCATGAAAATCCTTTTGTAGTTGTAGGAGGATGTTAGCTTCTTACTACATGTGGTATTATGCTTTCGTAATATGGGTACATGAGCAAAAGAGCATTCGTTCAAATTTTTTGAATACATTCATTGTGAGTGATAAATGTCAGATTTCCTGTTTTTAGATGGATAAATTCATTAATCTTTAGTATATCACAGGCATTGATTGGAAGGTAAATTTCAAAGCTACATTCCTTGAGGATCATTTTACTATAATGTTTTTCAGCGAATGCATGATAGTACTGTTTAGCGAAATTGTTCTTATAATTTTCCTTAAATATCTGAATTTGATTTTCTAAATAATTTGCCTTTAAATAAATATTGGTGATGGTTTCAGAAAGAGCATTCATAATATAAACATTTTTACTGAAATGAACATCAAGGGAGCTGCAGTGAAAATTTAACAGTCTTTTTCCAAAATTGTGTTGCATGATATTTGAAGTAAATACCAGCAACGGTGGATAACCTGTGTCTTCAGATTCGTCAAAAAATATAAGCAATTCGGCAAATTTTCGATTATCTGAAAATCTGCAATTTTCTATTATTTGGCTAATTCTTGC
>CABFPE010000460.1:40087-61839 GCA_900660155.1 Hofstenia miamia
ACTCTCTTTTTCCCCCTACTCTCATCCAACTGTAACTTTCGCACTTGTCCTGCAAGCCTCTGCTCTGTAACTTCTAATCCCGTTCCTGCCTTCCTCCATTCTTCCAACATTCTCTTCCTGTAACCCCTCTCATCTGGCCTGCTTCTTCTGTAACACTCCAATGCTGTCCTGTTCTGCTTATCTGTCCACTTGTGCCGTTGCCCATTGGTCTGTGTGGATCCTATACTGCCACTTCTTGAGTCCACACTCCCGATTGTGGAGTCCGCCTGTTGTCCGGAGATTCTTAGCACCCTCGGACCATTGAAGGCCTGCCGGGGACTGAGGGCCTTTGCTCTTTCATGACTCATCATCAGTTGTTAGTATGGTGTTTGATTTTGGCCACATAAAGATGAGATCCATAGTCAACTATTGATAAAACTAAAGATGAAAAAGCGGCATATAATATTTTGCTATTTTGTAATTTCTTAGTTGTCTGAGACAAAATAAATTACGTGGTGCATTTTACACACTTCCTCACTGCGATAATTCCATTAAGGTTCGAGGTTAATGTAATCCTAGAAGCTTTTAATCTCAAGCATGCTACACATTAGAGTCATAAATAAATTTATAGAAAAGTAGAAGCTCAAGAACTGCACATTGCGGTATTCCTGAGCATAGATTCTTACTCTCACTAAGACAGCCATTAAGGCGGACAATGATAGACCTATTAGACAAATAATTTGAGATAAACATTGAGAAACCCAGTGAAAAATTTAGCGTAAAATACATTTGAATTACTTTTATGAATTATTTTTCTGGAGATTAGATCAGTAATCTTGATTAAATATTATAATAGTAGATCGTATCTTAGTGTAAACAAATTGATTATGATCCAGTTGGGCAATAAGTTCATGATTGTAAATAATTTGTTTATGAATTTTGGCCATAAAAGAGATCTTTATACTGGTCAAAGAAGCATCTCTTTTCTATGCACAAATGTTGTAAATGAAGCACAAGAGATCTCAGACCCAAAGAGCAGCTTTCTTCAGTAGGAATAAAGGAATTACAAAAGATTCCTGTGATCTTTTATCCTTTGATTTGGTTAATAGATGATACACACTATGCGGAAAGATGGCAGGTGACCATAAACAATTGCAATATAGTGGGATAAAAGTTCAGCATACTCCCCGCAAATGAGTCAGCTAATGATTGAGATCTTATATATATATATATATATTGTGGCATCAGCAATCGCCAAAGAATCCTCGTTCTCATTTCTTTTCCGTTCATAATTCCTATCGTCACGCTTATTCCATTGCCACTAGACGTCTCAGTAACTTAATCATTGGCTCATACGCGAATTGTATCATGCCTGCTGACGTCATGCACAGATATTATTTTTAGTTCAGCCATTGGCAGGTTATTGTACATTATTTAATGCTTTAATTAATNACAACCTATTCTGTTCTAAGTAACATGCCAGCCTACTTGAAATCACTGAAGTTAGCAATTTCCACGTTCTTGGCAGACATGTTATTGGCCTGAAGTTGCTTGCCTCACTACCTTCCTTTGGGTCCTTCTGTATCAGAAATGTCCTTCCCACTACCATCCACTCTGGATTCCCACTCACCAATGCTACTGCTAGTCTCTCATGAACACTTGTGAACTTCTTCAGCCAATACCCATGTACCTCATCTCTGCCTAGCGACTTCCAGTTCTTCATCTTCTTTAGAGCCTCCTTCATCTTTGCAGTTATGATTACTTCTTCTTCTTGCCTGACTTTCTTCTGCGGCTGCACACTCTCTATCTCTGGTCACGCACTTCCCCATATATTCTCCCAGAACCTTACTGCGTCCTCGCCTGCTCCAGCTGTAGCCTTTCCTCCTGCATCTAGTTCTTTGTAGAATCGTCCTTCTTGGGCCTCAAACTTCATATTGTCTCTGGCCTGCTACGACCTTGCCCTATATGTTCTCAGTTTCTCAGCTTCTGCAACTAATCTCTGCTTAAGCTCTTCTCTTGCAATTTCTATAGTCTTCCCCTTACCTACCCTGCATCTATACTGCACCGCCTTACTTCCCTATTTGCTGCCTAATTTTTGCCACGTTATTCTCAATTCTTATTTTCCATGCTGCCATTCTGTCTCTCTTGTCGCCTTTTCTTCTTCATTTCCATGCTTACATTCTTCAGCACCTCACATGCACCTGCATACAATAAGCTATTTACTTTTGTACCATCCTAGCATCTATCCTCTCCAACACTTTATTGACTTTTGCTGCCTCTACTGCTAGCTTACTTTTCTTAACAGAATTACAAAAGATTCCTGTGATCTTTTATCCTTTGATTTGGTTAATAGATGATACACACTATGCGGAAAGATGGCAGGTGACCATAAACAATTGCAATATAGTGGGATAAAAGTTCAGCATACTCCCCGCAAATGAGTCAGCTAATGATTGAGATCTTATATATATATATATATATTGTGGCATCAGCAATCGCCAAAGAATCCTCGTTCTCATTTCTTTTCCGTTCATAATTCCTATCGTCACGCTTATTCCATTGCCACTAGACGTCTCAGTAACTTAATCATTGGCTCATACGCGAATTGTATCATGCCTGCTGACGTCATGCACAGATATTATTTTTAGTTCACTAACCCCTCTCATCTGGCCTGCTTCTTCTGTAACACTCCAATGCTGTCCTGTTCTGCTTATCTGTTGTCNCCACTAGACGTCTCAGTAACTTAATCATTGGCTCATACGCGAATTGTATCATGCCTGCTGACGTCATGCACAGATATTATTTTTAGTTCAGCCATTGGCAGGTTATTGTACATTATTTAATGCTTTAATTAATCATTGTATAAGTAGGGCAACCTTGTTCACTACCATTTATTAAACTTGTTAAGCAGTAACTTAATATGGTCATTATTCTCATTATCCTGACACATTATTAAATAGTCATGAGCAGCTAAACTTCCTACGGAGTTGAAGGAGGTTGCGTAGTGGGATATTCCCCATAGGAGGTCTCGGGAGTCTAAACCCTATGCAAGCCTGTTCCTCTCTGGGGTTTCAGCTGATCAAGTGATGTTCATTTTATGTATTTGATGACCGCTAGCCTGTACCACTTTGGCAGTAATTGCCATGTAAATTCTCATACTCCCACTAATATGCAGTTATGTGTTTATTACATTAGATGCTATGAATTCTCGATCTCTAATTACTATTACATTGTTTCCCTGAAAGTGCTAATGTTATTTGCCATGCTAACTACATTCTACTAAAAATCGATTACCCATTATAAGCAATAGCATCTTAACTATAGAAATTCTAGGGCAACAGCATCCTAACTATAGGAATTCTATAAGTAGATTGCCCATTACAGGCACTAGCATTCTAAAGCCATTCTAAAAATGGATTGCCTATTACAGGCAATAGCATCCTAACTATAGGAATTTGGTAAATAGATTGGCCATTACAGGCAACAGCATCCTAAAGATCTTCTATAAATAGATTGCCCATAAAAGGCACTAGCATCCTAACTATAGGAATTCTGAGGCAATAGCATGCTATAGCAATTCTATAAAAATATCAGCCAATTATGGGCAATAGAATCCTAACTAATGATGTTTAATGATTCTAAATTGACCACTTATTTTTAGATTTACCAAATAATAATAATGTTATCTTAAAAATATTTTTTTTACATATATAGAAAAATGACAAAATATTTTAAACAGAATTTTCCAAAAATTGAAGATAGAAAATTTTCAAAAAAATATAGAGGCAGATTTTCACATAGAAAAAGATCTGATAAAATATATAAAAAAATTTTCAAAAAGAATATAAGGAATACCCCAAAAAATATAATTGAATATCCAAAAAGTCTGTATCTCTACTACAACATAAAATAGATGAAAACAAAAGGCATAGCCAAAATATAGAACAGAAAAGTTTTATGAATTTATTTGAAAGGAATTTTTTAAGCAATTACAAAGGAAAACAAGCTCCTATTACATTTTATGTTGATATAATTGATAATATAACAAAACAACAATAGAATTTTATTTTTGGTCCAATAAATGTAAGAGTACCTCAAAACTTAAATAATGAAGACATGTACAAATTTGCAATATATAAAATTTTGTAATCTATGATGAAAAGTTAACTTCATATGAAACCATTATTCAATTAGGTTTTAAAATTATTACTTTCACAAGAAAGAATATTGGTGATCATAAAATGGGAAGACATCTATTAATATCAATCTTTGATAATTCAAGCCTTAAAAATAATGAAAAAATGAATATGTTTTAGATTATATTTGGGAATAAGTTAAGAATGAAAAAGGTTTTACAAGATACACTAAAGATATTTTAGGAACTGAATTGTATAAATTTGTATTAAATGGTCCAATGATATCTACAAATGAATTAGTAAACTGGCTTAAAGCTTGTCATAAAAATATTAGCATATATGCTTTTGATCCAATGTATAGAAAGTTTATTTCATATACAAATAATTCCTCAGATATAAAACATTAATATATATTGAGAAAGATTAGCATTTGTTTCTAATTTTAGACAAGGATTTAAAATTGACTGCATCAAAAGCAAATTAACAGGGTACTGATACCCTCTTAAAATATATGAAAGTCCTAAAATATTCAAATAGGCATGAGAAAATTATAAAATTAAGTCAGTTGGAAGATCTTAGGCCCTTTAAGCAAAAAAAAATTTGTTATTGTATTGTTGAATCACAGGTGAGCTCTTGCTAATCCAGCAGTACTGAGAAACTCAAAGGTTAATGAAGGTTGCAGAGGCTACCATTGTAGAAAGTGACCCACATTCTAGCAAAAAAGTGAACATTGGTGGTTCACTGATTCACTAAAGAAAAACAGAAACTATCCATCAAGAATAGATTTCCTGCAGCTAGCAATTCACACAGCATCAAACCAAAGCCATATCCATGAAGCCATCCTTACTCGCCAAGGTGCTAATTGTGTGTCTCAAGTATTAATTTCTAGCTCAAATAAACAATTTAGCTCAGAGTTCTATTATCTCAGCTCATGTAAATATTAAAACAAAAGGCATGTAGTTACCATGCATTCACGTTTGCCAGCAGCATAAAATATTTGCACTGTGATGTTTTAAGTGCATGTATGAAATGAAAAGCTCAAAGTAAAAGTTGTTATTCCCTACACATATACATAGCCATAACATAAAGGCATCTGTTAAGGAGCTAGTTGTCACCCAGACACAGCGCAGTGTCTCCTAAATTGTCGCTGGATCTTAATCAAAATTTATTAAATCAAAATCCATGAAAAATCTAAAAGGGGTTAGTAATAAAATTCAAAAGCAGACGATGTAGAAGCAAGAATAAATTTTATTGTGTGTTCACTACATGCCTCTCACGTATTTATAACAATCTTGTGAATTATTACCTGGTATATGTTTCCAAACTTCACATAAGTTCCCTCGCAAAATTTAATGAGCAATAACACGTAAGATTGAATCAAGGGGACAAATAATAAAATGATCAAATAACTGCACTCGAAAATGGAATAAATTGATACAAATACATTGATAGCAGCAATCATGACTATGATGTAACACTAATTTTAGAGTGCCAAATAATCAAAAGAAATAAAATCAAAATAGGGGCCCCAAGTGATTCTACACGCCCCTCATTGCAAGGTTAAGTTTGCAGTAGGGGCTGGACAGTGGGACCTGACAATAGCTTCTGTGTCTCCTCCACCATTTCAATAGCAAGGACGTCATCCCAAGACAAGACTTTGGCATACCTAGGGCGCCTGGTAATCTGCATTAAGGTCTATCCTTGAGTGATGGCTTTCTTACATAGGCGGAAAAACTTGATTTTGGGTAGGCAAGAGCTGATTGGGCAGTTTCTTCATAAGTTGTTGAGTCATAAAATCGCTCATAGAGCTGGAGACCTTTCAAGGCAATCATGAGAGTCATAAGTGCGTCCATATCTGAAGTGTGCGAATCCTCTGCACTGATCGGGGTATTGGGATAGAAATGTGTAAATACTTCTCACAGTGATCCCATTTGAGTAGTGTGGTTCATGAAGAGCCAGCAGTACTTGTTGATCAGTTGGAAAGTCATCTCTTCCAGATCATTCATCTTGGCCCTCAGCATAGTGATTATCTTGATTCTTTTTGTAATGTTGTAGTAGCCCATTATCATCTTGATATGTTTAATCCACATCATGTCCCCCAAAGCTTGAAACAATATAAGGATGCGTGGGTCTAACGTTGTGAACTTATTGTGGATTTTCTGGAGTTGCATCGAGATCTGCTGCCCTTTTTGAAAGATATCCTTAATTGTTAACTTGCCGTCAATATAAACATGCTTGGGATTTCCGCCTTGAAGCAGGGTGTCTCTGGTTTCTTTGTATTCCTTAGTCTGCATTGCTTTAGCAATTTCTGTTGCAGTAAATACATAGTTGATCTTATTGGACAGGTAGGCTAACACCTTTCTGCGCCTTTCTTCACCCATCTTCTTCCAAAATGGTAAAATTGACGGCGTCATTAGGCATGGTGGAGGTATGCAGAGCAGATTGTTTTTCTCAGCATTAGTCTCAATCTGTTTGAACTCAACCTTTTTCTTGAGTGTGGCGGTCCCAATCATTACAGGGTAGTTGATTTTAGCATCTTTAATTGAGTCCTTAATCCATGTCCGGGAGTTTAGTATCTTGAGTTGTGGAAATTCGTAACTGAGCTGTAGTGCATTCTACGTCCAAGGCTATTTGTCGCCCAGGTGATTGCAGAAGCACTAGCTCTTCGTTTGTGAACATCTCTGTGAGGCACCACTTCATAAGGCCCAGTATATCATTATCACAGTTACTTTCAATTACATGTTCAGCTATAGCAAGCTTTTCAGTGAACTCCTCAGGATGGTATTCAATAGTGAGTATGTGCTCGTCTTTGGTAATGGACCAGGCGGGCGTAGGGACAGGGGAGGTTCTGGCTCCGGAAAACCTCTGCAAATTGATGGCCTCAATGAGAGCCTTGGTGCTAGGTGAGACCTCAATGGCTGATGAAGACAATAGCTCTTCTTCATGCTAGAACTGCTCCAGGGAGCGCATTGTTTGCTCAATAACTGTGAATGGGATAGCTTTACTGTCTTTAGCTGTGTGCCTCCTTGTTTCTGCTATCTTATTGTAGCCACTCTCAGGGTAGTTCATCTTCTCTAGATTGAACAGAATTTCAGTTTTTGTTTCAACCTTATAATGATAAACAAGTTCTAAGAACTGCTGCATAGACCCAGGCTCTCATCGGATAAGGCGACTAGTGCAGAGTGGAGTATATTGTGAATTGAGTGATGGAAACTTAGTTTCGGACGTGGCTCCCCAGATGTAGTTTTTGACAGGTATCAGAGAAGATATTGAGGTCTGAAAACGCGACGAATTTTTCGGAGAATAACTTCTCTGCGAAGTTTTGTCAATCTTGTGAGATGTAGGATATACACAGTTCCATGAGGAGTCATTCTACGGATTTCGAGTACTGTGAGTTCAGGCTGCGAATCTTAATAGTAGGCCACATGGTTTTGCGGCTCCTGACTGCTTTTAGTGACTCCAAATTTCATCAATCTCAGCAAGGGTGGTTGTGCTCTGAGAGAAGGCAAAACAGACGTGAATATTGGTAACTGTGGCTAAGCCAGGCAGGTTAATATTGATTGACTCAAGAGTCTGAGCGTGGACAGCAGCATCTATGATGATTCTCCTATCAATGGCAAGGCAATGCATGGGGATTCTTTTGCAAAGCAAGAGATTGGTGTAGATCCAATTTTTTACCAAGATGCTGTTTGTGTGGTACATGCTCAATGGCTGATAATAGTTGTTATACAAAATTGTGAAATTTTCCATTCAAAAGTTGAGGTTTTCGACCTGCTCTGGGATCTTGTCCTGGTATTCTTCTTTCAGGAACATAGCAAGGCGGATGTTCACAACTTTCACAAGTCTGTAGGCTATCTCAATCTTTTCCATGATTTTGGGCTGGTTTACTTCGCCTACTCTAAGAAAATAAATTACTCAAACTTCTGTATCACCTTTTTGTTGTTGAGAAGTTGGCAGAGGTGTGAGAGGTTAAAATCCTCATTGAACATGGTGTGTACAGTGCTTCTCCAGTATGGCCTCTTAAGTCTGCTGTGCATCTTGGAATTGTAACAAATGATTGTATTTATTCTGGGCCTATACTCTGTGTTGATGACAAAAGGAATGACATCAATAGAGCATACTAATGACTTAGTGTTGTGCATCCACCTCAACTTATTTTTAGTTTCCCCTGACAAGTTATCACACATGAAACTAACAGCCTTAGGGGTTGCAATAAAAGATGAGTGGAGCATCTCATCTCCAACTTTGGATGTTTTCTTCTGTCTTTCTTCATTCTTTTTCAATCATATACTTGTAGAAGCATGTGATGAAGGACTGGGACTAGAGGNGCGGATGTTCACAACTTTCACAAGTCTGTAGGCTATCTCAATCTTTTCCATGATTTTGGGCTGGTTTACTTCGCCTACTCTAAGAAAATAAATTACTCAAACTTCTGTATCACCTTTTTGTTGTTGAGAAGTTGGCAGAGGTGTGAGAGGTTAAAATCCTCATTGAACATGGTGTGTACAGTGCTTCTCCAGTATGGCCTCTTAAGTCTGCTGTGCATCTTGGAATCGTAACAAATGATTGTATTTATTCTGGACCTATGCTCTGTGTCAATGACAAAAGGAATTACATCAATAGAGGATGCTAATCACTTAGTGTTGTACGTCCACCTCAGCTTATTCTTAGTTTCCTCTGACAAGTTATCACGCAGGAAACTAACAGCCTTAGGGGTTGCAATAAAAGATGAGTGGAGCATCTCATCTCCAACTTTGGATGTTTTCTTCTGTCTTTCTTCAGTCTTCTTTGATTGTATACTTGTAGAAGCATGTGACAAAGGACTGGGACTAGAGGGGGTTATTGAGTCACTGTGGGATGGTTGTGTATTACTTACACTAATACTAGCAAAAGGCACTGTTATCTTACTAGACTCCTCAGGTTCCTACAGAGAGTGTTTTTTTCCCTGCGTAGTCATCTGAGGTGTGCTCCCAATGAGAGCGTTGTCTCCCCAAGTAGTGGCGCGGTCTGCTGTCTGAGTCCTTGGCTGCTTGTCTCCCTTGCTTTTGTGACATTTCCTCATCTGCTTTGCGCAGGGATGCTTCTCATCTCCTTGGTTCATCTCATGGGTTGGGTTGTTGTTGCACACATCTTCTGGTGGGCGGTTGATTTTCTGTCCATTTCATCTATTTGACTTGGTTACTAAACATAGAGATGAAATTGAGTTCCCAATCTTGGGTATTTAAATGATCTAAATATTCTTGATCTCTAACTCTTCCTCATATTCAGTGAGGTTATCATTAGTTCTCAAATTCGTTTACTCTGTCATTGACGAGTGAAAATTCACTATTAGGGTCAATGATGACATCATCAATATCCTTAACAGGTTGTTTGAGTCGTTGAAAGTGGGGGACTCTCCCATTATTTAATAAACACTTGTAGTGATCTAACACTCTAGTTATAGTAAACGGACCTTGCCAGTTTGTGGCAAGCTTTCATTCTTGGTTAGTATCAGTAATTTGGCAAGGAAAATAGGCAAAGACCTTGTCACCTGGGTTTATAAGGCGGACAACAGATTGATTAGTATTCCCACAAATAGTGAGGTGAACTTCCTGAAGTTAGTGCAACATGTGGTTCACCAAAATTATCCAAAGTAGGTTCATTGTAATCAGGAAACATAATAGAAAGAGGTGTACTTGCTTCATGACCAAACATTGCCTCAAAAAGGCTGACCTTTGTTGTGGAATGAACTGCGGTGTTATTAAAATATTCCACTGCTTTGAAAACTCACTTCCAGTTCTGACCCTCTGCTCAGGCAAGGGTGACTCAGATTAACTTAATGACTGTGTGGTTGAGACTTTCTACAATGCCATTCAACTGCAGGTGGTATGCAGTGGTAAATTCGTGAAGAATTTCAAGCTTTTTGGTAAGGGTCTCCATGAGATGGTTGTTGAATTGGGGACCATGATCTGATACTAGGCGCTCCATGGGTCCAAGCTTGAGTATCTACATTTTAACAACTTTTTCTCCAATGACCTCAGCAGTGGTACTATCAAGGAGGATGAGTCGGGCATATTTGGTGAAATGATTGATAAGTACTAAGAGGTACTGATACACCTCATCATCAAGGGAGAGCTTCAATAAGTCCATATGAACGACTTTGTTAGTATGTTCAATGGCTCAGCTCTGTAACTCGGCCCTTTTCTCTGGAAAATGTCCAGCCCCTTGGAGCAAGCAGGTTGTACACTTGTTGATAACGTCTTGGCCCTTTTTGTGGATCTTGTGGACTAAGTCCCTCTGGAAATACTCAGGGGCAGCTAATCTGCTGTTCCAACTACTGGTATAGAGTAAGCCAGTGTCTGTTTGTTTCCAGTTGTAATGCCAGAAGTAATGATTGGCGACCAGGCTAAGAATATAATAGGTATTCTTTAGTTTTGCAATAATCTCGGGTAGCACATTGTCATGCTGCTGGTCTTGTAAGATTTCTGCCTCAGTAATTTCTTCTTTAATGAGAATCAGAAGAATAGCATTTCCATGGCAGTCAGTGCTTATTTTGGGAAGGCATTCATATTCATTAAGAGGAATGAACCCAAAGGGTGTCTTCTTGCCTGGTGGTTTCCTGAGGTCATGCTCATAACTGGGGAGAGTGCTCCAGTAATCCACGTTGATGTGTAGTCTCCATGGACAATGTTGAATAGTAAAAGTGAAGTCATTTAAATAATCAATCCAATGGGTGACTTCTTAAGCCAAGCTAGCACAGAGTTGTTGGTTTGCACAGGGAAGTGATGGCCAAGGATCAAGAAGTGGTATTTCTTCAGGCTCTCCACCAGATTTTGTGGCACTGTAGTTCTGTTCAGCATTCCTGTGCTTTCTACTGAAATATTGGATTAGGCTCTCAATACTGTTAATAATCTGATTATGAACTCCACTAATTATGACAGAGCTGGCATCACAGTCAATGATGAATTCTTTTGAGTAGTCCGGGGTAGGAGGAATTTTCCTTAGTTCTAACTTGAGGGAGTTGAGCTCCTCTTGCTCTGCCCATGTCCACTTGAACTCCACGCTGTGCTGCAGTAAATTAGAAATGTGTTTGGTCTTATTCATCAGCTCTGGTATAAAAGCGCCATAATTGTTTAAGAAGCCCATGAGGTGCTGAACATCCTTATGGGACCATGGAGTCTTCATTCTTTCCAAATGATCTTTTGCATCATTCTTAATAGAGATGCGACCCAGCTCAATATCTCTTCCAAGGAAGGTGACATGTGGCTGAAGGAGGCCAGATTTGTACAAAATATTAAGAGTTCTGCCAAGCCTTTCTAAATGTTCAGCAAAGATGTTGCCAGCTACAAGGATGTCGTCCACATAGGCAGTAATTCCTGGATCTAACACATTAGCACTGTTCTGAAGCACACAAGTAACATAGTGTTGGAAGGTCACGGGGGTGTTTCAGAGCCCAAAGGCCATGTATTTCCACTCAAAGAGGCCGTATGGAATTATGAAGGCAGTCTTTGTGATGTTGGCAGGCTTCATTGGCACCTGCCAATATGCATTACAAAGATTGAGGCAGGTAAACAGTTGGTATCAACTAGTGTCATATAAGAGATCTTTGATGGACAGAAGAAGATATGCATCTTTCACAGTTACATTGTTCAATTTCCTAAAGTCCACACATAGGTGGTTACCTTCAGTAAAATGCTTCCCTTTATATCCAGAGACCATGACATCACCTATATACTGGGATTATGTATTGGGAGCAAAATTTCCTGTTCAGGAACAGTGGTGAGTTTCTGCTTGTGCTCACTTTCACAGATGGAAATTGTGTTGCTCCTGTAGTCCATAACACAGGAGTTCTGCTTGAGGAAGTCATTGCCAAGATTATGTCATACAGCAGTGGCTGGTCACAAGTGTTGATGACAATCAAGTCAATTGAGAACAATTCCTGATGAATATGCAGTTCTAGGTTCAGTACACTACCCTTTAAAGATAGTGAATTTCTGGAGGCATCCAACAAGTGGGTGGTGGACAGGAGTAATTCGTCCCTTGATAAACACAGTTTGGAGCAGCAGGTGTCACTGATAATGGAGGCCAAGGTGCCAGTGTTGATAGCAACATTAACCAAAGTTCCATTTATATCCACAGGGATAACATTAGTACACAGAAGTGAGGTAATAACCAAAACATCAAGCACTAGTTTAACAAATCAACAGAGTTGACAGTCAGATCAGGAGAGCACTTTTCAGCCTCTTGTTTTTTGATGATAAAGCCATTGCCATTGGCAACTAAGCAGATCACAGTGTAGCATTGAGGCTTGGTGTGACCCTTTTGATCACAGTTGTAATGATGAGTCTGCTCAAGTTCTGTCTTTGGCTTGGGAGCAGTAGTGCTTGATGAAGCAAGAGGTTTCTGGGTTGAGGAACCTGTTTTATGTTCTCCAGCATCCTTGTTGATGCAAGTGGTACTATGAAGCATGTAAATGATGCTGATAGCTTTTCAAATGATGAGATTGAGTTCATCTTCAGGGTCGCACTTTAGTTTGAGGTGACTGCAAATATGGGGTGGAAATCCCCAACAGATATATGAGAAAAGATCATGCTTTGAGTATTCAGGTGTTAGTTTACTTAAGTGAAACAATCTTTCTACTTGTGTAATGTAAAGGTGTGTTCCCACTATCAACTTTTATCAGCAGATTTTAATTGAAAATGCAATTATTTTTGTTCACATTGGCGATTTTTTATCATCTGATTTTTTATCAGAAAAAGTGCAGTTGGAAGAGCATTCAGACTATTGATTTTTGATCAGCTGATAAATTGTCATCTTTTGATTGACAGTAAGAAAAACAACAACATCTGTTTATGGATTGGTTTGTCTTGTAATGTAAACAATGTTTACATATTTTGAAGTTGAAATATTTCAATGACAATAATTTACATTTTGGAAGTCTGTTCCCTACTTGAGAATTAAGCAATTAGTTTCAAGTAGCTATTTGACTAGTTTTAGTACTGTTCAGACTATCAACTTTTATCAGCCATTAAATTATCAGATGACAGTAATCTGGCTGTTTTGCCAAAAAATCGGATTGAGCTTTCAGACTATCGACTTTTATCAGCCGATAAAAAAGCAGACAGAGTATTCACACTATTGACATTTATCACCAATTTCTTGACAGATGATAAAAGTTGATAGTGGGAACACACCTTAAGTATGGACGTCCTTGCCCTTCTTAAATGAGAGATCACAGAGCAGCGTCTTATACTGATGCTTTATATGAGGAGCCTTGTAGTGGTCCTCAAAGAAACCAATTAGTAACTGATAGTTCAATTTAACTTCTCTTTCTAACATCATATATTGATTATATGTGAGACCTTGTAAGTACATAGGGAACTGAGCTACAGGAGCATCCTGAGTGGCTTGATACTGCCTCATTGTCAGTTCAAAAAGGAAAAACCATTCCTTGAAGGACTGAGATATTTTGTCAATTTTTCCAGTAAATTCGGGTAGTACAGAATTTCAATTGAACAGATTGGCAGTTTCATTCCCAACAGCAGTTATAGGCAAAATCAATTGAGTAAAACGTGGCCCACTGGTCATTGCCAACACAGTAGAATTCAGTAGTGGGGCCAAAGTTGAAATCGAGACTGTGGGAGTGACACAAGTGTTGAGTGGTGCTGGAGGCAAAATGGTCACACTCAGAACATATGGACTTGGAGTAGCAAGAGTAGCCAAGGTAGAAACATGGGTGATTGCAGATTGCATAAAAGTGGAACCTCCAGTCGTAAATGAGGTGTCTGGAGTAACAAATTGTGGCGTCAATGGAGTAGCAGTAGATATGACAGGGGCACTAGTGAGGTGTGCCATAATCATTTGCAAAACACAATCAGAAAGGCGTTCGGAAAAAGCATCCAAAGCTTCTTTTAGGACATCATGAGTTACAAATTCAGAATGTCTAGATGAGAGGGGCGCAGAACAAGGAGTGTTTTGCAGCAGGGGAGATGCAGGCAGGGGTGTAGCCAAGCTATAAATTTGAGCTTCCATTGCAGTAATAGAATTGAACAAGTACTTCTCCCTCTGATACGCTTCAGTAGCTTGCCATTGTAGCTCAACCTGTAAAGAGTCAATGTGTTGTTCACAGGCAAGACATCAACCATTTGCTGTGAGAGAGATGCTCTAAGTTGCTCCACCTTGGTGGGTTGAGGCTCTGGGAATGGTGGTGACAAAAGGTAGAGGCGAAAAGGATCCAAAGACAAAGGATGAAAAGTCACAGGCAGTGACTGAGTACCACAAGTAGGAGAAGATAAATCAACTAACAAATTAATTCCATCAGTGTGAGGGGCAACATTCGGGCTGCCATTGCTCACACACGGGAAACCCTGAGGGGGAGTACCATTATGAGAAAAACTATTGAAATCCATTGAGAAAAACTATAAAAAAATTCAGAAAAAACAATTTCAACAATTTGAGAGAAAACTCCAATTGAGTTTGGAGAAATAAAAAACTACTTCCAGTAAGTAGCACAATGTAGGGTATGGTAATAAATTCAAATTCTAGAAGAACGAGACAACAACAAAGAAACAACCAAGAATGAGTAAAAATAACATCAAAGCTTGGTGACAGCTTCAGAGCAGAGAATTGCAGTGTAAAAATAACATAAGAGGTAAAGTTAGGCATCAGTTGGTAGTGAAGTTGATTCATGGCCAGGGGAAATGACTATCGCAGCTGGCTCACACCAAAGAAAAGGAACAAAACCAAATATGGTAAAGAAACAAGTGACAGTTCTGTACTATGTCACAAGCACTAGGTGAAATCAGATGACCACCTTGGTAAACGCACAAGCTTCACGACTGAAATAAATCAATTCACCTGCACACTTCAACAGAATGGAGTAGAGAGTTCAACTGACACTCCAGTTTGCTCAGAATCACGTCATGGTCACCATGTAGAATCGCCATCTTTACCCACCAAGTTGCTAATTGTGTGTCTCAAGTACTAATTTCTATCTCAAATAAACAACTTAGCTCAGAGTTCTATTATCTCAGCTCATGTAAATTATAAAACAAAAGGCATGTAGTTACTATGCATTCATGTTCACCAACAGCTTAATATATTTGCAGTGTGTTGTTTTAAGTGCATTTGCAAAATGAAATGATTGAAGTAAAAGTTGTTATTCCCTACACTTATGTTGTCACACAGCACAGTGTCTCCCAAATTTTTGCCAGATCTTAATCAAAATTTATTAAATCAAAATCCATGAAGAATCAAAAAGGCGTTATTAATAAAATTCAAAAGCAAACAATGTTGAAGTGAGAATAAATTTTATTGTGCATTTGCTACAGGCCTCTCACATATATATAACAATCCTGGTATATGTTTACAAACTTCACATGAGTTTCCTCACAAAATTAAATGAACAATAACACATAAGATTGAATCAAGGGGACAAATAATAAAATGATCAAATAACTGCACTTGAAAATGGAATAAATTGATACAAATAAATTGATAGCAACAATCACGATGTCACTATGATGTAACACTAATTTTAGAGTGCCAAATAATCAAAAGACAAAATCAAAATAGGGGCTGCAAGTGACTCTACAGTATTACCTGAATGTGTCATTATTGTGGAGGCTCTGCAGTTCTATACAGAAAGTTTCTGTTACTACATAGATTAAATTTATTGGATGTATTTTAGATTGATTTTTGGAACACAAGTTAAATATGGTAGTCTTCAACAAAGCATATGATAAGTGAAGACTGATATGTAATAAATTATTTGAAATTTACAAAACCTACAATTTAATTTGGTCAAATCATATTTATACAAGCCTTGCTAATAATTTATTTGACCAACAAAATGGGTACATTCCAGAATCACAATGTTATGTAACAAAACAGATATTAATGTAACATCAGTCAGTAGTTGTTGTTATTTATTGGCCAGCTCACATGTTTACTAGCGACTAGTTGTTTTCATGTTTGTACACATTGTAAATGCGCATTGTATACAAGACACACTAAAGCATCTGTAAATAGAGAAATAAGTTCAGTTAAATTGTGTTCTCTTGTTACTAAGTTGGAATCACTCTTGCTCTAATCAATGTTCATCTCAGCTTTGACATTAAGGCCTCTGGCATAGTTCTCTCAAGATTCAATCCAGTGATTCTACATTAAATGATTTCTACCCTACAGAACTACAATGGTGTTCACATAAATTCAAACAGTCTTTTTATAATTCAGTAGTGTAGATATATGTAAGTGCTAATCTTAAGCACTTTACAAAAATGAGGACCTAATTCCAGTTTATACTATACATGATAAAATAACTAAATTCATAGAAAATGATAAATTAAATTTTAATATATACAAAGGAGAATTCTATATTGATGAAATAGATCTTCATCCTGCTTTAGATATAGGCAGTTCCAAAAAAAATAGGAGCTGGTTTCCATTCATACACCATAATAAAATATTTAATAAATAGATGGAATATGCCAATTTCTAATATTAAATGTAAATTATTAGCAAAGAAGGGCCTGAAGCTAGAAACCATTCAGTATTTTATAAAATATATTTTTCATACTTCTCTAGAAAATGAAGATAAAACTTTAGCTAATGGTTTTATTGGAGAATTAGGTAGAAATTACAATAAGATTAATTGTTGGACTGAGGCAATTATTTCAAAAAAGAATATAATTATTCACAAATTAGACAATATATACACAATTAAGGTGCAAACATGTGAAAAAATATTTCAAGACAACACATCTATAAATTGATCTACAATGCTTGAAAGAATTTACAAGAAAGAGAGACGAACTTCATTGCTCCCTTGAAAGGGTAAAAAAGAAAAAGAGACTTCCTTTAGAAGTAATATTCAAATATAATAATAGCATTGAAATATATAAAATATGTGAAAGTATGCCTGTAATGGCTACCAATAATATGAAGGAGTAAAAGATATTTAATACCATGGAATTTAAAATCAAGTAAATACACAATGAATACATTAAATTAAATAATGACTCAAAATTTACTATTGATGATGTCAGAAAGAATTCATTTCCCTCATTTTATATATAATTTTCAAGGATGTGACATCAATGAACCATATAATATAAATGATGTAAATGTGAGGGAAAAAAAGAAGTATATACTGCTTTATCAAGAACAACAAAATTTGAATATATTCACTTAAGTCATTCACTTGTACATATAGAATTTAAAAATCATCTAATGGCTAATTTTGAATTATGTAATGCTAAGCTTAGTAATGACTATAAAGAATGAAAGAAAGGGAAAGGAGAATTTGAAAATTCAAATAAAACTTACATCAGATCTACTTGTAGTAATTTGGAAACAAGACTTACTTGGCACTTGAGATCCAAAGATAGTGAAGTAAATAAATATTACAGGAAACTTAACACAGTTCAAGGAAACCTTGAAAGTAAATGTAAGTCAATAATTTCTTTGATTATTGATGCTCCATCAAAAGATAAAAAAATGCTGCAAGAGATTAAAAATGATATATCAAGAATTTTGCAAATAAATATCAAGAGAATCTTCTAAATGTGCAACACAATAAAAAAACTTTTAAGTAAAAGCCAATAATTTAAAAATGCAAAATGGAAAAGGGAGGAGAAATTAGAAAATGTAGAGAAAACAAAATTAAATATTTGTAAAAAAAATGAATAATATATTCAAATAAAACGCTATTCAGGAAAGAAAATGTATAATATTGATACTATGTATATCATTTAACTAAAACTTATAAAAATCATGATCAAACAACAGCTTTTAAGAATAAAGAAACCAAATATTATCAAGACAATTATGAAGGATTGCAAATTTTGCTTTATCTTACTATTAAATTTATCAGGATATCATGACCAATTTACTAATACCATTCCATTCTTTTTCAATTTTAAAAATATCATGAACAGTTTTTTGTAATTCATTGCATTTCTTCATCAGATAAATGCTTCAATTTGTATGTTAAAGGGTCTGTTCACTTTATTTTATCAATAACAAATATTTCCTCAGTCCTATTTGGTGTATAACCTTTATCAAAAACTTTCCTTTTAGTGTAGCATCATCCAAAACTAATCAAGCTGCTAAAGAAAATAGTCAGTCAACAATTAAGATCAAACTGAAATTTGATTAAAAATATATCATAAATTAATTATCATCTTAGATTAATTTTGTATAATGCAACTAAGAAATTATCAGTGAAATGATTAACAATTAGTACTTGTTGATTCAACAAATTTATCAAAATGAAGGGGGCAAATTTTCATTAATTATTTTTAGCCATCTTGGCCAAAAATAATTTGAACTTCAAAATTAACAGGTACTTCTTGAACTTAGATATAAATAGAGCAAAATCATTGTAAACTTTGTTGAATAAAATTCTTCAGAGTTCTTATCTTTAGTTTATTATGGTTTGATTATTAACTATGATGTTCAGCTAAATGGTCGGTGTTCAGTAGTGGCAAGGATCCCGTAATGTGAACTATTCTAGGTTCCTTGTTCCAAAGCACAAACCTGAACTTAGATTAAGTATACAATTAGAAGTTTTATCTCCTTTTAGCTAACTATCAATCCTTTCCTGCATGTATGAATGATAATGAATTTGATATAAGGCTGGTAAACAAGAAGTATGTTTTTGTGTTTATATTTAACTAGATCCAAATTCATGAGTAAAATTTGACCAATACCATGACAACATTTGTATCATTTATTATATGTAGGTTAGGAAACTGCTATATAATTATCATATTTAAATAGAGTCAATATATTTTGGTAATGGCTAATTACATATTTATTTAAGCAGCTAGTGACAGCTGAGGTTGCAAGTATATAGTAGACTTTATAATTGAGACGAAGTCAAATTGTGCTGAGCCTTGAGTAAGCACTGAGCTAGGATAGGACACACATAAGTTATTTCACTGAGCTGAGAGTTGGAATGAATTCAACAGCAATTAAGAGAAGTGGTTGTTACTTGATTTAGAGATCATCTTAAGGCAGATGCCCAACCATTGAACAGCTGACAAAGACACTGTAAGGCTTTCTCACCTAAATAGTGTTTGTTACGTCATCTATTAATTATAGTTGCTAGAGTTTAGTAATATAGGGGCTAAGCAGTTTGAGAACAGCACATGTCTACTCACTAGTTTACCATGCAATCATATTATAATAATTGAAGGAATTGATATCAAAGCCTGGTAGGAGATGCTACATGGCAACCATTACAGGTTTAAAACAGAAGAATATTAAGAAGACTCAGTAACATAACTTAGACACCCCCAACACCACTACTTCTTAGTTAAGATACTGTAAACCTAAACTGGATTGTTACAAAAAAATTACTTGATAGTCAGCAAAATGATCAATCTATGCTTAACCATATTGCACAACAATGATTACTAAGAATTGAAACCAAAATGGGAGGCCACTACTAAGAACTTTGAAATAATGACAACAAACGAAAAAAGGTAATGCAAAGAAAGCAGCATCCAGAGTAGTTGTAACTCCAGGAGCATCATGCTCAACCCCACACTCTGAGGAAACAGATTTGTCCCCCTCAATGGATCTACAAACATTACAATTGTCCCCTGAAACAATCCCCAAGAAACAAATGGAGAAAGGTGATCAAAATGGTGGAGTGCTTCTATAATACTTCCATACACTCAATGACAGGGATGTTCCCCTTCAAAGCAATGTTCAGTAGGAAAGCTACCACACCCCTATCTATGCAATACTTCAATTACAGTGACAGGATGGGTAATGAATTTGCGAATCAGTTCAAAAGTCAAATTACAGCAATACACACAACAATGTGTCACAACATAAAGAATTCAGCCATAAAACAACAATGCAACTATAATAGCAAAATTTGCAGTTGTGCACACAAAGTAGAGGTTAAGTAGTTTGAGAACAGTACATGTCTACCCACTAGTTTACCATACAATCATATTGCAATAATTGAGGGAAGGGATATTGAAGCCTGGTAGAAGATGCTACAATACATTACTGATAGCCAAAATGAAATTATTAATTAAATGATAATCATGTTCATTTAGTATTCTTAAAAAATTAAGATTATTTTTAAACTTGCAGATTGCAGTAAAAGAAAGTCTATTTTATATATACATTACTAAATCAAAGAAAACATATGAAAACTATTTAAGGGAAACTAATTTCAATAAACCACAGGTAACAAACAATAATAAAAAATTAGAAAACACAAATGTAAGTAATAAACCTATTGAGTTTAGCTTAGAAACTCCAATTGAACAAAAGAGAATGGATATAACCACATTATTCAAAATGTTTTCAAAGAATGCAGCCCAGTAGTTTGACAATATGAGAACAAGATTTGTAAGATTACTGGGAAATTATTTCCACTCCTTCATAAAGAAAAGAATTTTTCCCTCAAAAAAAGATTTTCTTAAGAGACTTTGTTCTCTCCCCCTCCCTCTACTGGCCAAGAGGTTCTTTGTTGTGAAATTCATTTTACTCATTCTTAACAGAATGGAACTTTCACCTTGAAAAATGATTTTCTTTTATCTTTATATAATAGAAATGACTAACTTCAGAAATCCAACAATTCTAAAAAGAAATGAAAACATAGAATTTGATCTCTAGACTCCAATGATAATTCCTGCAGTAGGTAATATTCAAAATAATGTAATATCCTATACCAGGCTTTATCACTGTTGATTCACTGTTACCTTGTAACATTGACTGTTTTATTGCGGGTAAGGATTTACTTATTGTTACTGCTTGTCTAGTTTCTTCTATCACATTATGTAATCATAAATAACTATTCACTTTTTAGGTGACAAAACAATGTGGTAACCTCTGCATCAATCTCTCAGTGGGCATCTGCCCAAAGCGGATCTCCACATCAAATTTCACCATTCCATCCAATGCTTGAGTGCCACTTCTCAGCTCAATCAAGATAGCTTATGTGTACCCTACATTAGCTNGTCTACTGTTATCTTGTAACATTAGCTGTGTTATTGTGGGTACTGATTTACTTTGTGTTACTGCTTGACTAGTTTCTTCTATTACATTATGTAACTTTGCTGTAACCTCTGTGGTGATATTCTAGTGGGCATCTGCCCTAGGCGGATCTCCACATCCAATTTCACCATTCCATCCAATGCTTGAGTGCCACTTCTCAGCTCAATCAAGATAGCTTATGTGTACCCTACATTAGCTCGATGCTTAGTCAAGGCATGACACAACTCGACTTAACCTCTATTGTGTGAAACCGGAAACTGTCACTAGTTGTTCATTCAATATTATATGTAGCCATTACTGAAATATATTGGCTTTATTAAATAAATATTAAACAACTTCCTAACCTACATTTACAATTACTACATGTAAAGTCATTATCGGTCGATTATAGGTCATTAATTTGGATCTGAAAATATATTAAGATAATCCCTAAGGTTTGGTTATCCAACCATTTGTTGAGAGTTAATTATCTAATACATGTAGTTGGAAATGCTAGTTGGCTAATCGAGAGAAAACCCCTATGCCTAACCTAAGTGCACTTTCGTGATCTGGCACAGAGACCCTTGAATCATTCCCTGTGATGGATCCAGACCACTACTAAACACCGCTCAATTAGGTCAACATCGTATTAAATAA
>CABFPE010000460.1:64484-79472 GCA_900660155.1 Hofstenia miamia
CCCTATGCCTAACCTAAGTGCACTTTTGTGATCTGGCACAGAGACCCTTGAATCATTCCCTGTGATGGATCCAGACCACTACTAAACACAGCTTGATTAGCTCGACATCATATTAAATAATCAAACTGTTAATAAGATGAAATAATAAGAATTCTAAGTAAAATTCTTTATCAACTCTTACAATAGTTTTAATTGTATTTATAGTAATTTGAAGAGAAGTACCTGTTGATTCAAATTTAAACATCTGCCAAGATGGTGGCTAAAAATAATATATGCAACAATTTGTTGAAAATGTTTTTATCAACAGATACAATTATCTCTTTTTTGACACATGTTATTCTCTTGGTTGCAATATGCAAATCAAACTGAAATAATCACATTTGATTTAATCATAATATTTTTTAATCACTTTCTTTTTGATCTTAACATCTTCTGCGACATTTGCAGCTTATTTCTGTTTTGTTTTGGATGATGCTACAATAAAAACCATTATAAGCTTACAGGTTATAATTCTACAGATATGTTATGATTGTCTTAATGGTTATATAGATGTAAAATTTGAAATAGTTAAGATTGATAATACAGGATTTGTTGCAGCAAATAAGGTAGAAATTAGTGGTGATGTTTATTCACTTTTTCACAGAGTATTTGTGGTATATAATAATCCTTCTACTACAAATTTTATAAATTTTTCAAAAGTTGCCCATTTACACAATATTCTTGAGTAGTCAGAATCTTATTTGAATACTGCACAAAATGAATTCTTCTATGAGGACAATGACGATGAAATAGAACTTCTAAAAGATGCAAATGAAGTAAATGCAATTTTCTATCATAGTAAAGTTGATTTTTTCATATGGCTAAGACATATAATCCTACTTGCTGGGAAGGTTCAAATAAATCTTGAATTAGCAAAAGATGACAATGTAATATTTAATTAGCTGGAAATGGAAAGCTATTGTAGAATTGTGGAGGAACTCTGACCACTCCAGTGGTACTAGGGAACTCAATTGATAAGGAGGTTGCAAAGGCTAGCTTCACAGACAGCAACCCACATTCCAACAGAAGAACAGAGCATTTGTTGTTCACCAGTTCAATAAAAAACAGAAAATATTCCACCAAGAATTATCCTCCAACAGTGACCAATTTGCATAGCATCACGCCAAAGTGGTATCCAAGAATAGATCCCAGCTCACAATGTTCTAATTATGTGTCTCTAGTTTTTAATTTGTAGCTCAAATAAACCAGATCTCAATTGTTCTTATTTCCTCTGCCTATGTAAATAAATAATAAATATCACATGTAATTGCCATGCATTGACATACACAGGTGGTATATTATCATCAGAGTGTAATTTATTAAGTGCATGTACAAATTGAAACAATTGAATAAAATTGTTATTTCCCTATACCTAATCATAGCCATAACTTAATGCAGTACCACGATTTAGGCTGCCAAATGGAAGACAGTGTGTTGTCACCCTAAACACAGCAGAGTAACTCACAAATTGTCGCCAGAACTTAAGCAACAATTATTACAAATTAATCCATTGAAAATCTAAAAGGGTTAGAGTAATAAATAATTCAAAAGAGCAAACATGATTGAAGTGAGACTAAATCTATTGTGCATTCATTACAGGTCTCTCACATATTTATAACAATTCATGAATTATTACCTGTGCAGTATTTACAAAACTTGCAGTTTGATTTCCCTTGCAAAATTGAGGGGACAGATAATTATAAATTCGAATTACTACACTTGAAGACTGATAGCAAAAAATCAAGACATCATAGTGACAAAACAAACTAATTTAAGGCAGCATTTAGCACTAATACAAATGATAATTGATTAAAATCAAAAAGGGGCCCAAGTGACTCTACACTAGTTGTGACTTAATTGAGACTCACACAATTAGCAATTAATCCAAGTGGAAGAAAGATGTATTTGAATAGCTTTATAAATAATAAATGGGCATATATATATATATATATATATATATATATATATACAAGGAACTTCCTTTCCATTTCTTTTAACAGAAAGGCAAATTTATCAGTTAGAAAAATCTAAGAAAATAAATAAAGCTTGTGATATTAAAATTTCTACAGAACAACTTAGTACAATGAAAATATTGGTGGTGATTTGCCCCTTATTTATGGCAGCTGCTCAATTAATTGGAAAGTATGCAGTAGCACCATTAGTTACTGGTGGAATGGTAGCCTTAGGAAGGAATGCTGTTAATAAGGTTTTTGGAAAAGTTTTAAAACAAGCAATCCCAGGAAAATTTATGTGAATTAATCCACCTAAAGGAAAGTAAAGTGAATCAATAAAACTAAAGGAAATG
This sequence comes from Hofstenia miamia, assembly GCA_900660155.1. Lineage (NCBI taxonomy): Eukaryota > Metazoa > Xenacoelomorpha > Acoela > Hofsteniidae > Hofstenia > Hofstenia miamia. The sequence goes on from CABFPE010000460.1 coordinate 66,829, forward strand.
GAATGAGTGTAAATCCAACTAAAGGAAAAGGTATGTGTAAAAAAATTAGTAAGTTTAATTTTCAGTAGTCCCCTTTCAAATTATGATATTTTTCAATTTGTGAAGAATATTAAAATCTTTAGCAAAGGATCTTTTCTAGAAATACAATAAAAAAACTTGGTTTTGGATTGTATGTTTGCAATTTAGATCATTCATTAAATACTGGCACACATTGGATAGCATTTCATTACTTTAGGGAATTTGACCCTGCCAAACTTAAGTACTCTGATAGTTTTTGCCTACCTCCATTTCAAAGTATTTTTTCAATATTTAAAGATGTTAAAGAAAATATAGAGTACAACAGTTCCCAACATCAAGAAAGTTCTAGTGTGTTGTGTTGATACTATTGTATTTGGTTTATATATGAAAGATTTAAGGGAAGAAATAATTTCTCAATACTCTCAGTACTTAATGATCTTCACAAAAAAAGTGTAACAGATATAAAAATGAAGAATATATTATGAACTATTTTCTAGTTGTGAAATTAATTTCACTCTTACTTCTATAAAAGAGATTCAATAATAGTGGAATACTTAAAATTACATATTCTTATCAAGTAGGTGATTGTAAAAACACAGAAACAGAAATCAAGATTTTATGATATAAAATAAATCAAATTGAAAATTAATTAGATATATAAGGGTATAATCTTTTCAATAGAGATTTAAGTATATGCAATAGGAAAATTACAAATGTTCACAAAGACAAAGAAAGAAGAGACACTATAGCCAAACAACAGATGGAAAATCATGTAGATTCAAATTCAGTTGTCAGAGTTTTTGTAAATTTGTAAAACTTTGGGCTTAGCATTTTTGTAGAGATAGGCAGAGCATGTGAGTTGATCTCAATGCCAGTTGTATGATCACAATATATATGAGTGGGCTCAGTATACAATAGTTGTTCTCAGTTTCAATTACCTCTTCCACAGAGATATTGGTTGTTGGCATGATATCCAGTTTGGCAATGCCTATGGAAACAGGAAAGTTCACCTGTGCACAAACAATGTGCTTCTAAAGGCTATCTGAGTTGTAATGTGGATGGAGATGTTCGATTGTGGTATCAGATAAGACAATTTTGGAGGTTCTACACTCAACATCAAACACAAGTTGTGAATGTGGCTTGAGCATTAAAGCAATATTAGTTTTTGACCATGCTCCTGTGAAACAAGTTTTCATTTATGATATGCTATCTGTTTCTTTAATTATGTTGTACTGGCAATCTACAATGGTCACATCAACAGGAGTGGCTTTAGTAACACATATGAGGTAAGTTGAGGCCTCTGTTTTGATAAACTCAGGTTGTGGTGGTAGTATTTTTGCACCAAGTTTCTCAATGTTGTTTTCATTGATAGTAGCTTGGTGACGTGGCATTAGCAGTGTATCCATGGAGATCATGATGTCCTCATTTATCTGCAGCTGCTGTGGCATACAATTGTTTGTTCTAATATCTTGATAGGGATATGTTTCAAGCCATCCTTTTGGTATTTCAGAGTAGTTGTTAACGTATTGTAAGAGCTTTCCAGTAATATTTGCTGTGATAGTTGAACAGAATTTCATTTTTATTAACTAAGAGGCATTTGCTAGACTTGTTTTAATAATTGAGCATCAAATGTGTTGGTGATGAATGAGATGTGTTGATGACAGAGGTGCATAGGTATCTGGAAGTGAGAACAGCTTTGTGTTGCAGGTAGCACCTCACATTTATTTCTTGCAGTTGTCAGAAAGCATGTGAATATCTTGTGAAGCAATAGCCAATTTGTTGCTGATCAGTGTTATGGGTAATGAGCCAAGAGAATTTTCTTTATTAATGATGTGAATGTTGTATTTTTTAAAGAGATTAGCAAATTCTTTAATTTCATGGAGATAAGAACAACTGATATTTCATGGGATTTGCTTTTGCAGATGGAGTTGTGAGTTTTATGAGATATCAGAAATTCTAGTGTTGGATCTTTGGTTAAGTAAATCACAATCTGCTAGAGTGCAGATATTGAATTGACTTCCAGTGCTCTGGGTTCCTTGAAAAAGGCTTTTTGGACATTGGTTTGATCCTGTGTATTTAGACTCTGTTCAATGTTGTGTAATAGTCTTTCTGCAGAGTAGTGGTATTTGCTGGACAGAGACAATATGCTGATATGAATCCAGTTGTTTTCTGTGGGCCAATTGGCTTTAATGTTTGTCAAGATGTTGGTAATCTTGTTTAGCATATTAACTGATTGGGTGAAGGTAAAACTAACATGTATATCAGTGATATTAGCAGGAGCAGGTTGTTCAGTGATAAATTCATATGACTGTGCCTGTAGTAAAACATCAACTGCTATGCATTTGTTGACCATGATGTGATGTTATTCAGAGTCTCCATTTGTTTGTTAATAAACAGTTTTGTTTCCAAAGATAACTGAGACTCAGTAATATAACATGCAATTCTAGTAGCAATAAAGTAAGTGTGTAAAGTTGAGTGTGACATTGCTGCTGCCATTCCAGTGAGCATTGCTGTGAGGCTGATTGTTATGAAGAGGCAGAACTAAGGGAGGAGCATGAGTGATGACAAGGTTTTTTAGATTGGAGTAAAACCAATGGTTGTAACACAGTCTCTTCTGCAATACAAGTTTCCTGTTTGCTGAATGTTTGATGTCCATATTGGACCCTTCTGTGAGATGGCTACCCAAGCTGTACCATGGGTATGTGCTTGGCAAGGTTGAATGACCACTAAAAACGCCTTCACTCCCCAAGCTGTACCATGGGGAGGATGAAGGGTTCAAAGCACCAATATGAATGTGTTGGTAGTGATTAGGCCATTACTCCTGAACTAGGTGAGTAGTTTCCACTGGCATTCAATCTGTGTGATGGATGTGAGGATGAACTTCTAGTTTGGTGTGAGTGTTTGATTCAGGCAATGATTGGAGGTATGAGGAGTACTGCTCTCACTGCTGGAGTGTTTTGACAGAGTTCTCTTCATGAGCTTGCAGGCTAAAAAGAAGATTAAGATTGAGATTCTATTCTGTGGGATTAATTGTATTTTTTGTATGTGCATTGCATTTAGGCAATTTGCTGATTCACAGATTGGATGTATCAGGAAATGTCACAGAATCATCAAATTAGTCCTCATGGAGTTCATCTAGATCAGGTATTAGAGTAAATGTGTCATGTCATTATTTATAATTTGAAATTCATGATTGTTATTAATTGTAGTGGGTTCAATATCTTTGATAGTTCTATGTAGTGATTGAAAACTAACCCTTTAGCAATTGTGTGTGGAACTGTCCAGGATGTTGTAAGTTTTCAATTTTGTTTATCATTGGTAGTTTGTACTGGTGTAGAAGAGTAAACTTTATCACTGACTTGATGTGGTTGGCCATATACATCCTTGTTATAGTTGCATATTTGGTAGACAGAACTGTTCTTATTGAACATAAAATAAGTTTCATGTATTTCCTGGAGTTGGTGCATCAGGTCTGTGATGTAATTGTTTTTCAGTAGAGGTTTGTACTGCTTGTACATCATTGCTAGGGGTGTGTTAGCTTTGTGACAGTATGTGGCCTTGAAAGGTGTAAGGCTGGTGGTGGTTTGGACACTGGTATTATAGAAGTACTCAATATGTGGAAGTAGATATCTCCAATATTTTCCTCTGACTCTGGAAGTAGCAATGCAGATTAATTTGATTAAAGTTTGTTTAGATGTTCCACTATGCCATTGCTTTGTTTGTGGTATGGGGCAGCGTGTTTGTTTAAGATGTCAAGCTGCTGCAGCAGTTACTGTGTGAGAGAGCCTTTGAATTGTGTTCCTCTGTCAAATAGTATTGTGGTCATAGGACTGAAATGGAGGATCCAGCCAACTTAGGCTGGAATTTTTTAAGGCTCTCAATGAGGGCAAGCATCTCAGCCTTTGTTGAGCTGTAATTCAATTCTGCTGGGCATAGTTTGCAGCTGAACAATTTGATAGGTGTTTCAATACCTTTGATTATTTGACTTAATGTGGTGCCAATGGCTATGGAACTAGCATCACAATCAAGGATAAATTCCTTAGAGAAGTATGGAGTATTGAAGCTAGGTAAGCATTTCAGTTCTAATTTTAACTTATCTAATTCCTGTTGATGGTCCCAGGACCATTGAAACAGAGTTTTAGCTTTTAATAGGTTAGGTATATGGATGTTTTTCTTGGCAATATTCGGAATGAATATTTGGTAATAATTGAAGAAACCTAATATCTGTTGTACGTCTTTCCTGTTGTTAGATAACATGATTTTTTCAATGGCATCATGTGTGTCCTCTTTAAGGCTTATTTTACCTTTTTTGATTTTCCTACATAAGAATACAACTGGTTTTTTAAGGAAGTGACATTTTTGTGCATTGATTTGTAAACCAGAATATTTTAGCAGATTTAAAAACTTATCAAGTTTGTTTTAGGTGATTGGGAATTGTTTTTGATGCAATATGGATATCATCAATGTATGCTGTGATTCCTTCATCAAGTTGGTGTTCGTCATTTTGCAGTACTCTCATGATGTAATGTTGGAATGTGGCCAGTGCATTACAAAGGCCAAAGGCCATATAAAGACACTTGTAGAGGCCATGAGGAGTAATGAAGGCAGTCTTCTCTATACTGGATTTACACATTGGCACTTGCCAATAGGCTTTGCATAAATCAAGAGTAATAAAGAATGAATTTTGACATGATGTATAAATGATTTGATTGATGTGCAGAAGAGGGTAGGCATCTTTGTTTGTGATGTTATTGAGTTTACAAAAGCTTATGCATAATCTATATTTGTTGCTCTGTTTCATGAACACAGTTGGCAATGCTATGGGCTTTTGGATGGTTGAAAGATGCAGATATTGTTTTGACATTGTAAGATTGATGCAAATATTGTGACTTTTTTTGAGTTCATGCATTGTTGGTTGTTTATGACAATATCAGTTGTTATTGGCTGGTTGCTGGTAAGACTAATAAAGTGCCAAATGAACAGTTCAATCTTTTCCACTTGTGAACAGCACAAAAGTATGGTTTTTGATTCAATGGTCTATAGATGAGTTGTAATGTCTGTATTTACTGGATCAATTGTTATGCTTTTGTTCATGAAATTAATGATGCATTGGTATTTTTCTTTGCCTAAAATCAATTCATATGGTAATGTGTGGTTAGTTGTGTCAACAAGGATATCATGGTTAAATTTGTTATTTGAGATGGTGCACTCAAGGTTGTTGATTTTTCCTTTTGTGTCAAGATAATCACAGGAGGCATTAACTAATCTATGATAATGTGAAGTTATGGTATCACAATGAATGCTGATTTGATGTGCACAGGTAACAGCTATGATCAACAATGAAGCACTGGTATCAATGGTGGCCTGCATTATTATGCCATTAATGGTAACAGGTATAGTGATTTTTTGTAGGTCAGTCATGACAAGAACTGTTCCTGCTCAGCTGGGAGTTGGCACTCTTAATAGTTTAAATCCTCATCCTCAGAATCAGATTTGTAGACATTGCTGTTGTCTGTGTAGTAGCATTCTTCATCAGGTAGAAGATGGATCAATGCTTTGCAGTTGGAGTGGATATGTCCCTGTTGCCTGCAGCAGTTACAATAGATTTTGATGAGGTTTATTGGCTTAGGAACTGCCTCAGTGGAAGATGGTTCTAACATTATTGATGTTGGCTGTGTTGAAGCAGATTGATTTGATTTCCTTGGTTTAGGTGTGTAATACCTTGATGTTGGAGACTTGTTCAATTTAATTTGGCTGGCAATTTTCTTGTAGTTGTTGATTTGGAGTTTGGATTCAATGGCTTTTTTAATGAATGTAGGCAGTTTGTCATCAGGGCTGTATTTGTGCTCAAATCTGGTGTTATTTAAGAGAATTTTGTACTGGTTGCATGCAGTTGGTGCATGGAAGTGATCATAGAAGTTTTGTATCAACAGAGAGTAATCAGATTTAGTGATGTTGCCCAAGGTGAGATAGTAATTGAAGGCTTTGCCTGTTAGGAATGTTGGGAATTGGGCAAGGGCATGCTCCTGACATGCTTTCTGGACAGTTAGATGTTGTTCATACATGAATAGCCATTCTTCAAAGGTTGGCAAGATGCCATTGGTTTTACTGGAGAATTTTTGTGGAAGCATTCATAGTTTCAGATTCTCATCTGGAGCTACTGGTGGTAGTTTGGATTTGATCAGTTTTTTGTCCATGGAAGGACTTTCTAGGTTGCTTAGCCTATTACTTTGTATATTGAGTTTGTTACTAATGTTTTCTAAGGCAGTGTAATATTGGTTAGATCTGAAATGGCACTCAGAAGAGATTGTCAAGGAATTGTGTTATTTATTGGAAGGGATGGGTGGTTAACCTGATGTACCAGTGTTTTTTGTATAGGTGTTGGTTCATTTAGGCTTGTAGGAGTGTTTAAAATTGCAAAGCTGTGGTTGACATTTTGTATGGCAGCTAATTGTCTTCTAATTTCCTGAACTATGCTTTGTAATACTTTGTTTTTAGCTTCTTCAGAGATTAGTCTTCCTGCTAGTTGTATGTTGTGCATGCTAATTTCTTCAACCTTTGTTAAGAGATTGTTGTTTTGGTTGAGGATTATATTTGATGATTCAATTTGTTGCTGTAAGATTTCATTTTGTTTCTCTCTAATGATTCATTTTCATCACAAAGAACTTGGTTTCACTTTTGTGTTTCTTTGTTTGTTGTCTGTCTAGAGTTTTTTGTACTCAGTGAAGATTTGAATTTTGTTGGATTTCAGGGTTGCTATTTCCTGACATAAGCTTTGATTTTCAAGTTGTATCATGTTGAATCTTTTACAGTTTTCAATTTGAATTTCTTTGATTTTCTATTTTAGCACTTTGATTTCACTTTGAGGCATTGAATTTTCTCAATCAGTTCATCTTGTGGAAGATGAGGGAGTAGCTGGTTTTTTACTGTGTCTGTTTGGCATTTCCTTTTTCATAAAATGATGCCTGAGGGGCTTGAACAGATACAGCTTTCATCAATGGCAAACTTTTGTGGAGTGGTTAGGCCTTAGTTAGTCAGTAAAAAAATTTTTTAGGCAATTTCAGCTATCAGCAGTAAGATGTTTCAGCCATATAGGTTGTTCTGCACTTCCAAACAAATAGAGTTTCTTCTGACTTCAAATAATTTTGCTCATTCTTCCATTGTGGTTCTTCTTCCAGGATTCCCTTTGCAGAGGTACCATTAATTATAAAATGTGCTTGGGTTAGGAGCATTCTGTGGTGGTTGCCATTTGGCATCAGCATAGAAATCTGCATAGATAAAACACCAGGATTTGCTGATATCTTAATAATTAACAGCCTGACTCCAGAGCCAAACAAGCCTATTCCTAGTAAAAGCTGACCTGAAGCAGTGTAGAAACTTGTCAACCCATAATTTGAGCAAGATAGGCATAATTTCTATAACAGTTGTCCTTTTTCATCCAATAAAGGGTGAGGGATTCCAAAATCCCTCCTGATCAAATCATTAACTGTAACATTTTGTTTAGGTTTATAGTACATGATGGTAGAGGGTTGAAACCCAATGCAGAACTATGCAAGAGGAGAGACTTCCAAATTGGTAACTGCTCCATTCTTTGGTGAAACCACAGGATTCACCAATGAATGTGGATCACAATTTGTGGATAGTGTTATCAGCAAAAGTGTGTGATTTGTATCTTATTAATTATTGCAGTGATTACTCTTGTTATAGTCATTGAGTAAATAAAGGATGATGCCACAACTAGGATGTTTTTACTTGTTATAATTCCTTACATATAATATCCCTACATTTATAAGTGTACAAGAGAGCCTAGGATACATGCAAGTAATCAATGCTGCCAGCTGAATGTAGGAATTGGTCAGTGGTCAGTCAGTTGAAATACAATCTGATATAGTAACACTATATCCAAGGTAAGCTGACTGACTGAGGCTCATAGGCACCTCATATGTATAATAAATTTCATTATTAGGACTGGTGAATTTAGATCTAAAAAGGATTAGCCTACATTGAGTTATCAGTGAGATGTATTATCTGTGAATGAATTGATGGGAAAGCTATAATGGATAAAAAAAACCGTATTTGTAAACTTAACCTAAGAGCACATAACAAGTCCTGGGTGCAGGCCACACTACACTTTTGAAAGGCTGGATCATGCAGCTGCCCTGAAATACCTTTAGCTGGATCTGGGGACCACCTGCAGACTACTCTCATGCTTGAACTTTTAGCTTTCCATTAATATAATTAAATAACCTGAATAAGAATAACAGAGTAAGTCCAGTAAAATTCATTCATCATAATAACAACCATTACTGCATATTTATATCAATTTTTAGTAAACAATTAAACAATCAGCAAGTAACTGTTCTTTAGTGTTGTTGACAATTTTCCCTCTTTTTCTTCATCTGCTGATTTTGCACAACATCAGCATTAATAAGTGCATGCAAGTTTGTCTTTTAGTATTTTGTCAAACTGTTTTGCTGATATAACTAATATCAAAACTACACTGTATAAAATTGTGGAAAATAATCAAATGATAATATCCTTGTGTTTATTATACTACATGTCTTATTTGTGTCCTTAGTTTCTCTTTATTTGACCACACACCAATTACGCAACAACAGAGAACCTTCTTAGAAAGAGTTGTTTTAGATGGAGCCCTAAATTAAATGAAGAAAGAGAAGCCCTAAAAGTTCTTGGGTGCTTGTAAAACCTAAAGTCAGTACAGGTCTCTGCTCATGCAATTTAGGTGCTGAAATAAAATATAAAACATAATGAATGACAAGCAGTTGTGTAAAGCCCTAATCCTGCAAAAGTGCTGTAGTGATGAACTTGTAAATCTGCACCTGAACAAAGCACCCTTGGCAACAATCAGATAATTTAGAAAAGAATTTTTAAGAAATTACATATGCAACAAGAAATAAAGGTTGAGTAGAATCTATTGAACATTTTCTAACAAAAGAACATATTTATAGAAAAGAAAACAGGTGATGTACAAACAAAACATAGCACTAAGGCATACCATAAATACTAGCATGTGCATGGTAATAACAAAAATCAGAAATACTGCATGGCAGAAATTTATATATATAATATAAATGAAAACAAAATAATAGAGAAGCAAAAATCAGATATCATTTTATCAGAGATGTTGGAGAAAGTAATTAACAAAGACAAACTCATTGGAAAAATAGTGAACAGCAACTTTCAGATATAAACATGGAAACTAAACAGGAATGGCCTATTATACACAGATATGAAATTGTTAAGGATAGCAATACCAGAGTACTACAAATGTGAATTAATTTGTAGGGCCATATTGGTATAATACAAACAGAAAAAACATTTAATGCAAGATTCATAACCATAGCAGTCAGGAAAACTATTGAAGAAATAATTAAATGTACAACATGTCTATTGAACAATGTGGCACACTTTGCTCAAAAGACAGTGCCTTTAGAGTAAATAATAGCAAGGAATCCCAATCATATAGTACATATTGGAGTGCACAAATGAGAAGACTACAGCATACAACCCTCAAGTGAACAGAGCAGTTGAGTAACTCAACTGTAAAATGGTAAAATTGATAAGAATGCTAATGTCAAGAGTACAACAAAGAGATTTTTGAGAGATACTGGAAATAGTGGGATACTTCTACAACATGTTGGTGCATGCAATTACTGGAATGACACCATTTAAGGTGATGTATGGGAGAGAAGCAAGAACACTGATATCAATGCAATATCATAATTATACTGAAAAATCAGATAACAAATAAGTTAGTAAATTACAAGATCAACTGACAGGGATACACAAAGCAATGTGCCAAATTATAAAGCAATCAGCTGTCAGCCAAGAACAGAACCCCAATAAAAAGACATATGGAAAACCACACATAAGAGGAGATAAAGTCTATGCATACACACTTTTATGTACTTAAGATGTAAATCAAGTATGTAAAACTAGAATCACAGTGGGCAGGGTTATATATCATACAAAAAGTCTTACCAAATAATGACTACCATTTAAATGAGCAACCACTGCCATAGAAAATGTGAAATTTGACAAAAATGCTAAATTTGAAATTATTAGAGACTATAATGTAGAATTGCAGGGTGCTTCTAGCAGCTCAAGTGGTACAAAGTTTGCAGAAGATTACAATTGCCAAGAACATCTCATGCTCCAACAAAACAAATGAAGATCAGTAATTCGCCAATTTTATTGTAGAAAAAAGTAATTCCAAGATGTTTAAAGTAGTGACCAATTCACATGGCATCTTGCCAAAGCCAAGCCATTAGAATACATCCTTGCAATCCAAGGTGATAATTGTGTGTCTCAAGTTTTAATTTCCAGCTCAATAGAAATAATTTATCTCAGTGCTTATCTTCTCAGCTCATGTAATAAAGATAATAAATAATGTGTAGTTACCACATATTTGTGTATGCCAACAGCATAGTATATTCGCATTTTGTGATAGTTTGTGCATGTTCAAACAATAGATGTAGTAGTTCTTTTATTGCCTATGCCTATATGTAGCCTAAAGTGACCACAATATGGGCTCACATCTGTCATTGAGCAAGTTATCACCACAGTGGAGCTCCTCCCACATTATCACCAGATCTTACAATTTCATTATTATAAAATTCATACCAGAGCTAAAAAGGTTAGTAAAATATAGAATAATAAAAAAGCAAACGTTATCCAGTGAGAACAAAATTTATTTGATGTTTGCTTACATTTGAGTTCCCTATTTATTACAAAAGAAGGTAAATATTTACTGTTTTTTACAAAAGTTTGTTTCCCTTACAAATTAACTGAGCAATTACTCATAATCTAAAGCTCAAGGGGGCAATCACTAAGTTTGAAACTTAAGATTGAAAAGATCACAATTTAATAAAATCACTAAACTAAATAGCACCAAATTTAGTTGAGAGTGCCTAAAATTGAAATAAAATAAAAGAGATGCCCTGAGTGACTCTACAATAATAATACATATACACCTATGGGTGATCTAGAAAATGTGTGTGAAGGGGAATTCTACAAGGAATTCAAATGTAAAGTAAACAAAGATGAAGTCAGAAAGAGAATAATGCTACAAAGAATGGCTAAAAATATACAAAAATATGACCCTGAAATATGGGATATTAATCTATTAACTGAATTTAGGAACTTTGAGATCAACAATAGAAAAAACATCACCAAGCAAGCAGAGGAGAGTTCAGAGAAGGACACCATCATATAATTGTCAATTACCAGATGTGCAGACAGAGATCCACTTGAGCAACCCCAGAAGGAGAGTATGCAAGAGAAATCACCCAAATATCAATTACTGGACAGTAGGGTAGAGCAAAGACACTCCAGAAACAATCAAAGGAGAGTACATCACAAAACAACCAAATGTCAATTACCAGACAGGTGATTGCAGCTCTCTCAACTATATTGGCACAACCATTCTTGTTCTGCCAAATAACCCTCAATACATCAAAACAAGGTCAGAGCAATCATCAAGATCACTGGAAAAAGAAAGCAGAATGATTAACATTGGGAACAAGGAAATACACCCATACGTCATGGAAACAAAACATATAAGATACATGTCATATGATAATCTCTTTCCAGAAACAAAATTAGTAATATGAAGACACATTAAAACAAAAGATAAAGAAAATAATGGCTCAGTAATCCTGATTCTAATAGATCAAAGTAATTGACCAATGTGTAATACAATAATTTCCTACTTGAAGTTGATGAATGAGAAGCTAAATTGGCCATATTTTCACAGTAGCATGCGCATTAACTTTGACAATCAGTTAACACTAGTTAATGGGAGAGAATTATGCATAAAGGGACAAGTTAACTAACAAATGTGAACAAGTTAATCTAGACTGCAATGATCTGTTGATAATACACTTCATTAAATCTAATGAATTTCAACATAAAAATTTAGAAAAAAATTATAAAAGAAACTCTATGAATGGTGAAAGTTTAGAAAATAAAACTAATGTTAATAGCATGTAAAGGCAAGGAGAAGATACTAGATTTCTTAAAAAACTTTGCAAATAATTTGGAAAATGTGTTAATAATTGGACAAAAACAAAGAGAACAGAAACTATCTGATCTAGTCACTATTGACCTACAGCTATACATATTTGAACCAGCTCAGGGAATATACTATTGACTAAGAATGCTTGAAATGACAGGAAGTGATTATGAAGTTGAAGAAATAGCAGATTTAAACATCAAATGTAAAATTGATAGTATCAGTATTGAAAAGTGGAGAGGTGCAAACCCAGCAAGTAAGATGGAGTGGGTTGACATGGATGGTGAAAGATTCTTAGTCAAGATAAAAATAACAAGAGAAAAACAGAATGTACAAGAAAGAAACAGCCAACAGCTGAGTGAAGAACAGACAGTACCAACAATGAAGCTAATGTTTACAGAAGCATTCACAAGAACAGAACTAGTTATTGAGACCATACAATCAATTGGCAGTGGACATGGAATGCATCAAATCACAAGTAGAGATAAAAGGCAATGTAATAATAAAGTTAAAGTGGTGGGGCCTAATACAAAGGCTCTGGGAAAAGATACAAGAAAGTAAAATGAACTACCCAGCAATGATAGGCATAGCA
>CABFPE010000460.1:89353-100970 GCA_900660155.1 Hofstenia miamia
AGTCCAACAAAATTCAGTATTCTTTCTTAGTAAGTTAGAGATATTCTTGGTTCAGTTGGCTAATTCAGAAATGAAGGAGCCATAATAGTTAAGAAAGCCCATCAGACGTTGGACGTCCTTGCGTGAGCATGGAGTCTCAATTTGATCTAGATGGTCTTTTGCGTCATTTTTGATAGATATCCTTCTGGGTTCAATTACCCTACCTAAGAAGGTATCTCGGGGCAAAATGAGGTAACACTTGTTTCCATTTACCCAGAGTCCAGAATTGTAGAGGATCTTCAAAGTGCGACCCAGTTTAGTTAAGTGATCAGAGAATGTGTGTCCAGCAATGAGGATATCGTCCATGTATGTGGTGATCCCAGGTTCAAGAACATTGGCGCCATTCAGTAGTACACGTGTGACATAACACTGAAATATGGCTGGAGCATTGCAGAGCCTGAAGGCCATGTACTTCCACTCGAAGAGGCTGTAAGGTGTAATAAAAGCAGTTTTCGGAATGTCAGCAGGTTTCATCAGTATCTGCCAATAGAGATCCAAGCACAAAAATAACTTGTACTTGCTGGCATCATAGAGTAAATCTTCGATGCGAGGCAGCAGATACGCATCCTTGACTGTGATATCATTGAGACGTCAGAAATCAATGCAGAGGCTGTATGATCCTGCTTTCAATGAGATTGCTAAGGATCTGTTCATACTCTGCTCTTAAGTTCTTGGGTGCCCTTCAAACTGGCAACCAAATCGAGCAATCACTCTTAGTTTCAATAGCATGTTGTTCCCCAATGGCCTTTCCAACACTTCTTGATCCGTAATTAAACACATCATGATGCTGGCGTAAGAAGGCAGAGAGTGTGTCACATTCTTGTGGACTCAAATGTCCATGCGTTTTCTCATTGACAACTGGGATCCAGACTGGATCACTTGGTTCACTGAGATCGTGAATTGCAGTAAGAATGGGCAGACAAGCTGCAGCTTTAGGTTCGAGTCGGACCAGCGTAGCAACAATAGATATCTTTGTGGGATCCATTCAGATCAGGCGTGTGGAACTATTAAGTATAGTGACGTAGGTCTTTCCATTAGAAACGTGTCAAAGATCCTGAGAAAGATGTAAACCGCAGAGGCGTTTTCCCCTTTATCCAATCATAACGTCCCCCTCATAAGGAGAGCTTGTAGTGATGGCAACTCGTCGCCAATGCCATTGTTCCACAACAATTGTATTTGTGAAAGTTAACAAAATATCTTGGTTACAGGTAGTGATTAGTTCCTCCTGTGGCTTGCTTTCGCGAATAGAGAGAGTGTTAGTTCCATAATTGATTACACATGAATTTCGTTCAAGGAAGTCGTTCCCATGGATAAATTCATATGGTAGAGGTCCATGTGAAAACATTCCTGATGGATGCGTAACTCGAGATTGTTAATCTGGCCCTTCAGCAAAACAGTATTCCCCAAAGCGTCTAATAAACGAGCAGTGGATGGTAACAGATCTTCTCTCTGTAAGCAAAGCTTGTTGCAACAGGTGTCACTGATGATAGATACAGAAGCTCCTGTATCAATGGTAGCATTGGTTAGCAATCTGTTCACGTCCTCAGGGATGAAGTTAGTGCGTAGCAATGAAGTTATCACCAAAACATCATGTGCACAGTTTTCGGGAGGCGGCGCTCCAACTAATTTAAATGGTTGACAGACTCGACCAGGGTGTCGGGAGTACATGCTTCAACAGAAGGTTCATCTAAGATGATACCATCCCCATCAGCAATTAGGCGGATAATGGTTCACTCTGAGTTAATTTGTGAGATGAAAGCGTTTAACAATTTCAAGAAGAAATTGCTCATACGCCTCTATGAAGCAAAAGACACTATCAGTGGTGTAAAAAATATAATTTGCCGGGCTTGAACCAAAGAATTGGTATTTTGAAATGGGCTAGGCTGGGCTTGGGCCGAATCTGCATTGGGCGGGCCGGGCTTGTGCCCAAAACTTCAGCCCAATTCCAACTCTGGCTTGAAACTAGTGGTATTAAGCTTGAGTCGATAATTTATTGACAAATCCCATTCTTGAAATTGCTTTAATATTGGTATGCATTTTGTGGTTTTATATTGAAATAATCGAGTTTAAGGAATCATAAATGTGATTAGAATTTTGTCTGCTATGCAAAGAATAAATAGCTGACACCAAAGTGAGTTTTGTGCATAGGCGGCTCCTATGTGTGAGCAAGGCAAGCAGTGCTTGCCCAATAAGTTTTTAATAAATGAATTTCATTCTTAATTGCATGAATTTTTATTTAAACAAATGTACAAATAGTAAATTGTTAGTTTACGTTAAAACAACATTCAAGAATCAAAGAATAATATAAATGGAATATAGGATATAATTCGTTGTGATTTGCTTTAAAAATAATTGCGTCTCAGCAAGTTGTACCTACGCACGCTCAAACGATTAAATTATATCCGTTTCATCGCGCAAATATTTAGCTAGCAAAGCAAGCAGTCTGTTTATTGCTTCGCCTTGAAACACTCTTGTTGTAAAAGAACCAGGCGAAAAATTTTCATTTAATACAACAAAACAAAAGTAAACATGTTCTTATTAAATACCAATCAGAAACATTTCTCTATTCAAGCAGTACCCGAAACAAAACATATTTGGGCGAGGCTTCGCTTTGGAAAAATTGTTTTTTCGCATTTTTTATCCCACAAGTTCCTTGTACAAATCATTAAATAAAAATATGATGGTCATTTGTTTTTCTTTGATAGATATTAGAAAATTTATAAGAATTGATAATGAAAGATTGATTTTTTTCTATTAATGTGCAACCAATTTATTCGAAAATCAAATGTAGCTTGGATAATTTAAGAGTGATAATATTTTGAAATAAATTAGCGTCATACACACTCAAATGGAGGCCAGTTTCACATCCATATAGAATTATTCTAAAAAATTTGAGCAATTTAAATGGGATTACCCTCAACTGTCATTTTCTGATTTAAATTTTCTCAATCTTGAAAAACTTTGTAATTAATCTGAAGTATTTGCTATCATTGACATGCCTTCAATTGTGAATCACAAAATTCTTATTCGATATTTTGAAATTCATGTTTTTTACTGCCTTACCTGAAAATTGTAAATATTTGATTAATGCAAACTATTGGATTTTGAGTAGCATCTGCAAAACGATTATTTTCTGTTTAAAGAAAATTTAAACAAATTCAAGAACATCCTATTAGGGAGAAAAAACTTCAGAAATTAGCAATTTTTTTAAAAATGTTTTATTAAATGAACTGCAGTACTAATCTTACTTTTATAATAATAATATTACAAATGTCTTTCTGAAAAATATCGCGTCTGTGATTTCAAACATAAATAAACTTTTAATGGTTTATTATTTATACTAATTTGGTTAGTAAAAAATATTTGCTTNCTAGGCTGGGCTTGGGCCGAATCTGCATTGGGCGGGCCGGGCTTGTGCCCAAAACTTCAGCCCAATTCCAACTCTGGCTTGAAACTAGTGGTATTAAGCTTGAGTCGATAATTTATTGACAAATCCCATTCTTGAAATTGCTTTAATATTGGTATGCATTTTGTGGTTTTATATTGAAATAATCGAGTTTAAGGAATCATAAATGTGATTAGAATTTTGTCTGCTATGCAAAGAATAAATAGCTGACACCAAAGTGAGTTTTGTGCATAGGCGGCTCCTATGTGTGAGCAAGGCAAGCAGTGCTTGCCCAATAAGTTTTTAATAAATGAATTTCATTCTTAATTGCATGAATTTTTATTTAAACAAATGTACAAATAGTAAATTGTTAGTTTACGTTAAAACAACATTCAAGAATCAAAGAATAATATAAATGGAATATAGGATATAATTCGTTGTGATTTGCTTTAAAAATAATTGCGTCTCAGCAAGTTGTACCTACGCACGCTCAAACGATTAAATTATATCCGTTTCATCGCGCAAATATTTAGCTAGCAAAGCAAGCAGTCTGTTTATTGCTTCGCCTTGAAACACTCTTGTTGTAAAAGAACCAGGCGAAAAATTTTCATTTAATACAACAAAACAAAAGTAAACATGTTCTTATTAAATACCAATCAGAAACATTTCTCTATTCAAGCAGTACCCGAAACAAAACATATTTGGGCGAGGCTTCGCTTTGGAAAAATTGTTTTTTCGCATTTTTTATCCCACAAGTTCCTTGTACAAATCATTAAATAAAAATATGATGGTCATTTGTTTTTCTTTGATAGATATTAGAAAATTTATAAGAATTGATAATGAAAGATGAATTTTTTTCTATTAATGTGCAACCAATTTATTCGAAAATCAAATGTAGCTTGGATAATTTAAGAGTGATAATATTTTGAAATAAATTAGCGTCATACACACTCAAATGGAGGCCAGTTTCACATCCATATAGAATTATTCTAAAAAATTTGAGCAATTTAAATGGGATTACCCTCAACTGTCATTTTCTGATTTAAATTTTCTCAATCTTGAAAAACTTTGTAATTAATCTGAAGTATTTGCTATCATTGACATGCCTTCAATTGTGAATCACAAAATTCTTATTCGATATTTTGAAATTCATGTTTTTTACTGCCTTACCTGAAAATTGTAAATATTTGATTAATGCAAACTATTGGATTTTGAGTAGCATCTGCAAAACGATTATTTTCTGTTTAAAGAAAATTTAAACAAATTCAAGAACATCCTATTAGGGAGAAAAAACTTCAGAAATTAGCAATTTTTTTAAAAATGTTTTATTAAATGAACTGCAGTACTAATCTTACTTTTATAATAATAATATTACAAATGTCTTTCTGAAAAATATCGCGTCTGTGATTTCAAACATAAATAAACTTTTAATGGTTTATTATTTATACTAATTTGGTTAGTAAAAAATATTTGCTTGCTTAGCTTTTGCATGCACGAGCCGCCACTGGTTTTGTGTAATCCTTTTGTAATCGGAAAGACACTTGATGCGTTATGAACACTTTGTGTTGTAATTATGGTTTGTGATAGCAAATTAATGAAAGCCAAAGGACATTTACCAACATACAAATTAATGAAAGCCAAAGGACATTTACCAACATACATATTTCTCCATAACATGGGTGATGAAACATTTTGTTTACTGACGGTCCTATAGAATGAGTAAACTAAGCCCATTGATAAATTCGGAATAAAATGTGTATAAACGGACTATAAGATGGTTCGTTTTCAAAAAAATAAATAGTTGGGATTAATTCTTGCTCCCAAAGGCTGAAAACCAAAATTTTGAATGTTCATCAAAAATAATTTTGGCGCATTACATGCAAACAGCAATATTCTTTGACATAAATATTTATAACTACATGGAAATGCATTCACCAAAAAATATGTAAATATCGCAAGCTTCCCAAATTTCTGTAAGCTTGGAAATCTGGTTAAAACGGTTCAGAAACTTAAAGATGCACTTGTTAATTTAGATTCCGATACATTGTGCAAAATTAATAAATTTGTTATAATTAATGATTTTAAAAATTGTAAAAAATTCTTTTTTCAAAGTAACTTTCAAAGAAATTTGATCTCTTTCTATGCATCAATAAGTAACAGTCTACCCCACTTGATATTATTATGGATAATGATTAATAGCTTCCCACTAAATTTACAAATTTTATTCATAACAAGCACCAATTATAAACTAATATTTATTGCAACAAATAAAGAATTATAAATACTTCAAATACATATTGCTCTGGTATCAGTTTAATGTCATTATATTTACAATAATTGATCTTTCATCAGCTGTGATTTTACACATCTTATAGTTGGTGTTTCGCCCAAAACTTGTAGAAAATTATGTTGGATTGATCTATACCCGGTTTATACATTTTGTAGCGATTTAAGCTAAGTGACTGTTCAATTTCATGCTTTACAATAAGAGCGGTTTTGAAATCAGTTGAGTTTGATATTTGTATGACTGCAGTTGTCACAGAAGATTTGTAATTTCCCCAGAGATATCCAAGTCCAAACATTTTTTCATCCAAATCAACATGAGTATAGAAATGTATTAAATTAAAACTTTTCTTAATGTCTGAAAACTTCACCCATTCATTAAATCCTTCAAAGAGTAAATAAGGATCTCTTGTGATAGTTATCTGGTTGGTATCCCAGAAAATGATGTCAACCAAAACTAAGAATATATTGAATTCCTCATAGAGTATTTGACTGGATATTGATGTGATTTTTAGGATTTTTTCTGACATACGTAGTTTGTTTTGTGAGTAGGATTCCATTACAGTGCTATCTACAACAACAATGTACTCAATAACAATTCTGTCAAAAACTCTGATGGAGGAGGTGATTTAGCAATATATTTAATATTATTATTCTTCATATGGCTAAAAGATCGTTGCCTGTAATAATGTCATCCGCGTACTTGACCAAAAAGGTATCTGGGATATATATATATATATATAGGAAAAAAAAGATTAAAAAGAATTGGACCAATTTATAACCAATGAGGTATTCCCTTGTGGAAGTCTATTGCCTCACCAATGTGTGAACTTATGTTGATGTAGCCGCACTTGTTTTCCAAGTAATGTCACAAACCAGCATATCAATTCGGGAGGTAGATAAAATGATTCAAGCTTATTAAGCAAGATAGAGTGTTCAACGGAATAAAGACCTTTAACTAAGTCCAGTGCTTGAATGAATTGTGGAATGCTATGATTCAATTTTTCAGTGGCGTATTAGATAACATTAATTAGAGCTATTGAGGTAAAAGATTTCGGTCTGTACACGAATTGTGTAATCAAACAACTGGAGTAGAGATGCTTTATGGTTTTCGAGTACTATGAATTCTAAGAACTTGGCGAGAATTGAAATAAGCGAGATTGGTCAAATATTAATAGATTCCGGTGATGAATTATTTTGTTTGGGAAGCGGGATTATAAAAGATTCCTTCCAGAATGAGGGAACAGAGCAACTTATAATGACAGTGTTAATGATATTGGTTAATGGGTTCGCTAGGTATGGTGCGCCTCTCTTACAAAGTAAGAATGATACATTGTCATAATCTATCGCTTTCTTCTTTAAATTGTTTAGGTAATATGTTTTTAACGAATATGCTATTTTGCACCAATATTCTTTGATTTCATTTTTATTAAGCTTGAAGAAGTCATAATTGTCTTGACAGTCACTTGTGTATAACCAGGAGAAATGTTACCTCAAGATTGTTAAAGCATTTGATGCGTCGTCAAAACTGTTTAAAAGATTGAATAACGGATTTGTTGAATGATTTGAAATACTATGCTCTTTCTATGCTTGCCAAGTATGGTCTGCACGATTTATTCCTGTCCACCACCTCCTTTTAGCGTCAGTAATCAGTTTTCCAAGTTTGAAATTATAATGTTTATATATCAATTTCAGTTTTGTAAAAGCATTGCTTTCGATTGAGACACGATTTAATTTGGGGGGTGATCTAGCATGGGTCCTTATCCCTCACGTTTGCAGTCTTTGTTGGAATATACCGAATGCAATCGAAAATTATTGATAGAAATATGATGGTTTATTATTTAAATCAGGCATATAATATATGGAGGAGAAATCCTTGTCTTTGAGAGCATTAAAGAATTGGTCAATATGCAATTTACAGAGGTCCAACAGCTCGTATGCTATATTGACTGAAGGACTTTTATTAGTGCGAATTGTGTAGCACATTTTATGGTTAGATGACCCGAGGGGAGCTAGTATGTCAACTTTGGGCCTACTGACCTTTCAACAGTTAGGGATGAGAATTAGATCTATCACTGAGTTCTTGTGAGTTGGTTATTTGACAATATTGTAGATGTCAAGGTCTGCACATACATCTTTCTGTTTTTTGTTCGCAAAAAGACGAATTAAAGTCACCCATAAAACTAACATTAAAATTTGGGAAATGATCCAGAAATGTATTCATCTGATCGATAAGAAAACCATGAATAGCGTTGTTAACGTCCGCGTTTAAGGCTGGGGGAATATATATACTCGAAAAGCTATTTTAAGATCAAAAATGGATACAAGACTGAAATCTATTTCGTTTGGCTTGTTCTCAGTCATGTTGATACATTTAACTTTGCTGATGTATTTGTGATACAATACTGCAACTCCGCCTCCTGTATGCAGTTGATGGTCACACCTGAAGGCTGGATAATAACCACTTACTATATAATGTTTAGTGTCGCCAACATTTTTAAGCCATGTTTCAGAGACTGATATAATGCCTTGGGAGTAGATCCATGCTAAAAATTAAATTTGTTTCTTATGGATTGTGCATTGAATTAGAGTAATGAAGGAAGATTGATTGTGAGTAATTTAGTAAAAAATTATGTTTAATCAGATTATTCGTCCTTCTGAAAGTCAGCTTTGAAAAGTGCGTCTTTTGATATATACTTTTGCATTTGGGTGAACTTGTTTAAGATAATAATGCTCTGTATTTAGCAGGTTGTTGTCTGGGCGACTTAAGAAGGGTAAATCGGGTTTAATTTAAACCTTTTTGTATTGGTCAGTGTTAGCAAGATCTGGTGCATTTTTGAGAAGCTCAATTTTTTCTTCTACAGAATTTAGGGTTATTTTCAAGTTACTAGATTTCAGGAGGTTATACAGATTATGAACCTTTGACTTACAGTTAATAGCACATAGCATCGTAGAAAGTTCTAGGTCGGATTGTGGCGGATTGATTATGACTCAATTTGCTTTGAATGTCTTCCAATTCTATTGCTTGAGAGAATGATAGTTTCTCTAGAGCGGCGTTTTTTTAGTCATCTTCTGAGTTTCTTTATGAAATTCATCCCCAGTTGTGATTTGATCACATCAAGAAAATCTTTTTTCTGTTCCAAAGTTTGGTTTCTATGTACCTTTGAAGGTATGTTTGTCGTGGATTGAGTTTGGTGTATTTCTTGTCCGTATTTGATACTAGAGAAATTAAAGAGAGCTTGTGTAAACACGACCGATTGCGACAAGCTTCAAAGTATAAGTGAAGTCTCATCTAGTGCCTTTTTCCATTTTGCTGATATCCGTAACACTATTCGACCTGAGCTTTCTTAGGGTCCTCAGATCTGGGGATGGGGGATTTCTTTAGACCTATGTAGTTCTGGATTTATTATAATATTAAAACGAAACTAATCAAACAATTTTTTGTTTATTTTACTTATTTTTCACACTAACAATATTAGGTTTTTGCAAAACTTGAAATGCTATATTCAAACTGATGAACAATACCATGCATAAAATGAAGAGATTGTTAGTTTAATAGGGGGCTAGGACCATCAATAATAGTTAGGAAAAATAACCAAGTTTTAATAAGATAACTCTACGACTTTTTAAGTAGTATTAAATAGCTTAGAAGGGAAGTGAATCCTGCCTCTGCAGGTCGAAAGAGGCTAAGGCAATGACCTCAGTATTTACACTGAATATTGCCTCTTTCACACTGGCATACTCCCTGCCATTATGAGAAGGTCTTCTCTACTCCTGAAGCTTGCGTTGGCTCGCTTGATTTTAATTGGATTTGAGCGAGATAAGACAGAAAACCGATTCATAATGAACCATTTCAGGAGTTTTCAAATATATATATACGTTTGCACTAATTTAAGTGTGACACAATCTTAATTAGTTTACAATACAAACGATATTTATAAAAACGTATATTAAGTCCTTTAAAATTTATCAAATATATTCATATGACAATAAATAATTCTACCGTTTTAGATTTTTGGAAAATGCTACCACTTTAATGTTCCTATGTTGCTTCTAGTATTCACAATATTATTTATTACAATTTTTTAAGCACCCAACAATTTTTTGTTGATTGAAATTTGCTTTTGAAATGTAGTAGTCAAACAATTATAACTAATCATATACAGGGTGTAACGAAAGTAACCAGACGAATCTTATTTAGAGAATAAATGATTCAATAATTTTAAAATAAACAATTTATAGTAGAATGTACCTTAATCCGCCACCTATTTCCTAAACCAGTGGTATAGATAACATGGTAGCTGAAAAATACACTAAGTTTTAGTAAAAAACATTTGTTGCATTAATAGTAATTGTTATACTAATTGTTAATATGATCAGTTTGTTTAATGAAATTCGACCTTTTGATACAGGAATCTAAATGTAGCACTTTGCGCAGCCAAATTACAAGGTTTTAAAGTATTTTGCTTTAAGCTTAAATTTTAATATTATATATAATCATAACCCTCGTGAAAAGTTTTGCACCCCCCAAATTTTCTGTTGGCTATGGCGTTGGCTTTAGGTATCTGTTAATAGCTTTAAATAACTTTAGACATTAATTAATATTTCCAAAATTTTTAAGGAAATAACTTTGAACTTTACTCGACATCAACACTCAAATTCCTTATTAAAAATTGCATATTTGCTAGGAAATGCCTAAAAATCATTCAAATATTGCCTAGCAATGACCGGTCGTGTTTGCATTTCATGTGCTCTCACGTCAATTACTGATAATTTCTTTACTTGGTCAACATTCAATTCTAAGTTCATACATTATACGTGTCTTGGTTTTCGCCCTGACTCTCAGATAGGTCAAATCTCAGGATCCATTAAATGGTCTTGCCCCTCATGTGATAAACAATGTACGTCCAATACTGATATTTCAAAGAAACTAGATCTAATACAAGGAAGCGGCAAAGTGCACGGTGTCCACGTGTAGTAATTCAAAATGAATTATATTATCAAGTGTAAACCAACCTGAACACAGATTCCGGAAGCAAGATATCCATGCAAAGTTATAGTTGGGGGTAATTAACGTGTTTGCAAACTGGCTAGTAAGATCTCGATGCAAGTCCAAGGAAATTGAAGTGCCTTGAACCACATGTGCAGCTGATAATTGCCATTAACTTGAAATAATTCAACCTCAATGTTGAAATGAAGTTTTTGATGCGCATCTGCACCTAACTTTATGATAACCGCGAAAAGAAAATTGCAAGAGTACATAAATTGCTAACTAATAAAATTCTGTCAATTGCCAACAACATTCAAATTTATATACATCAAGTATGTTGCAACATGACTTCAGGCAGTTGCGATAATTGGCCACAAATGCGAAAACTTAATATTCATTGATAAGTAAAAATTTAATGATATAAAATGTATGTAAATTTGCGCAATTTATTCTTTTCTGCTTCCTAAATATAATTCAACTATACATGCCAAAGAGTATTAAAGGTTACATTTAATGAGCAAATCTAAAGCTTAATCAATTTGAAAATGGATAGATCACTCAGTCAAAATTGCACAATGTGTGGATAACCAGCATAACCAGCAAAATCAATTTCGATCATAAATGCAAGACTTACGAACAGAAAATAATGATATTCGAACTCGAAATCAACAATCGCATGCCGCCCTACTATTAATGTACCTCAAAGACCCCAATAAACAATAAAACGTTTTATACCCCTCTTATAATGGTATAACACGTTGTAAGACGTCTTAACATACGTCTTCTAAACGTCGTATAAAACACCATTTCTAAGCGTTGTTGAATGCCATCTAGTGTCCACCAAATGATGTTCTAACACCTTTTCTAAACGTCTTCTAAACGTCTTCTAAACGACTTCTACTAAACGTTGCTGAATGCCA
>CABFPE010000460.1:101731-115319 GCA_900660155.1 Hofstenia miamia
TATATATATATATATATGTATATATATATATATATTAGAGAGTGACAATATGAGGCAAACATTGACCCGAACCCGACCCAATCATAATATTTACTATCCGCACCCAACCTGACCCTAAAATTTAGTACCTGAACCCTAACCGAAACGTTGAATTTGATTTGACGTTGTCTATCTTTCTCCAATCAAATGATCATTAACATCAATCATTTTCTGACTGAGAAACAGCAATTCATTCGTATTACTTAACGTCTTGGATATTTCTCAGTTTAAGATGTGAATAACATCAATATATAAATAATAAATCTAATCTTTGTACTCGAACCCAACAGGACCCAAAACCCGATCGGGTTTATCAGGTACCCGATGTCACTCTCTAATATATATATATATACACACATATACATATATATATATATTCATTTATTTATATATGCACATGTATGTACATTACCTTAGAAAATAGCGTTAAATATTATATAGTGTACTACACCACCAAGTCTGCAAGAATACAACATTGATAGGAAAAACTAATGTCACTTTGTAAAGCGCGTTTCTTTACCCAAAATTTCTGGGGCTTTCTTTATAATATTTGGCCTTGTCGCTTAAATACCAGCAATAATTACAGCAAACACTTGGTCTGTGTTAATTAGGTTAGGTAAATGACTGACGTTAGCATATTATTTTTTATATTACTTGATAAATATCAGCAAAAAGAAACCATGTAAACAGGTGCTTTCAATATTGAATACGTCACATTAAATCAACATGAGGAATAATGTGAACTAAATTCCCGCTATTGCAATTGTCAAATGAAATCTACACGGGGAATCGGTGTTGAACCAATATAATCGATACTTTAGATATTTAATATGTGAATATTCAAGTTATTATAAGAATAATTTATGCAAAGCTTTAGCACTAAGTGAATATTGCCCGTTAACAAGAACAAAGTTTATTGACAATATATTTTTTAACGATATTTCGAAAATTTGTTTCTAAATTTACTTAGAATAAAAATGTTAAATTTAAATTTATTATTCGCAAAATTATTAGTGCATTGTTGAAGTATATAACCCAGTACATTTTTCAAAGTACCAATACAATTATTTCATAATTAAAAAATCATGAATTTGACTGTTGTAATGAAATTACAATGACAATACGTTTGTCATTGATTATTTCTTTGACTTCCAGCAATTTTGTTGCTGTGCTATGCAGTTTTGTTTGCTTGTAGCAGAACTATAAAAATTATAAAAATAAATTATCAGTAAATTTTAAATATGGAGTCTACTAAATGCTTTATAAACGTTTCTAAAAAACTTCTAAACATTTCCTTGGTGTCTTCTAAACCATTTCTAAACGTCTTCTACACCTGACAGATGCCATTTCTAAACGTCTTCTAAACCATTTTAAGACGTCTTCTAAACGTTTTATTCTTTATTGGGACCTGCTGCTCACTTGCCCCCCATTACGTCTACAGTTCGAAAAAATGCTCGATTATAAAGCAGAACTCTTACACCACTGAGAATACGAAAACTTTAAACTCTTAACGATGAACCTACTCCGCAACAAACCATAATCTATGTTGTACTACAAGTCGTAAGTAAATTATATTAAATTTCCGACCAATATTTTACTGCATATTTATGAAAATGCTCAAACTTTTGAAGAATGGTTAATAATTTTCGAGATTAACACATTCCAACAAGGAAGCAAAGGAAAATGGATGTGTCCAACTATTTTTTATTTAAAAGAAAAGGCTTTAATATCTACATGATTCTAGACCCCGAAAACAAAAATGACTATGATAAATTAACTCAATAACTTAGTTCTCATTTCACATAAACATTACCGCATGTTACTCAATAAATTGCAACATACCCAAATGTATCTCAAATTTGATTGCCTACTTAAATTATCAGTTAAAGAAGATCGCTATTATAAAAATTAGTTGCTAAATGTTTTTTACTAAAATAGCATGACATAACAAGAAAACCAGCTAGGGTGCTATCATACATGCATACTTAAACGATCACATAACTATTATTAATAAAGTTTAGGTCAAAAGCTAAATCAAGTACTTTTGTTGATATCAACCATTTTAATCTTGTTTCCAATAAAAGATATGCCCACACTTGATAATATTCATCCAACCCGCATCACACCTGCGGTTTCCAATAAAAGATATGCCCACACTTGATAATATTCATCCAACCCGCATCACACCTGCGGGGGTTTACCTTAGACTACGTCCACCCTTGCTGATCAATTGTTGTTCCTACCAATGGAAGTAAATACAACAAAACTTTAAAGCTCATATGCTTACCATGTTTAAACTTGCTTACACATTAAAGTACTTGAAACAAGGATTTTCTTTAAATTAGTGTAAATTGTCTTGAAAGAAAAAATCCGATTCCTGGTAACAGCAATTCACTTTAAAGCTACGTATTCTGTTTCTCTCTAATTGATTGTTGAATAATTGGGCTACGGGTTAACCCTTAGTGGAGTCATCCCTCAAATAGTTAGACACACCAAGAATTAAGAAGAATATTCGTGGTACTAACCTCTTCGAAAAGAATAACCGAATAATGCTGTACTCTTACTTTCCAAAATGAAACAAAAATGTGCTCCTCGTAAGTTCGTTTCATGATTCAAATATTTTATTTGGGGAGAGACAAGGTAGGCAGCCGCAAGTAATTCTAAATTACAATGTTTCCAAATCAAGAGTAGATATATAGTGGATGCTCGTGTGGCAGATTTCTATTTTCATCGGTAGATCTAATATATATATACAACGAATTAATTTATAACATGTTAGATATTTCACTATTGAATAGTTGACATCAATTTGTTCAGTGTTAATTGTGGTTTTATTAGCAGTGGTTTTTTAAGCGCTACAAAATCCTGCATAAAATGCGTATGTAGGAGCAAGGCCTATTTAAAAGACGGTCCCAGCAAGAGAAATTTAATAAACAAAAATGAGGCCATATTAAGTTTTTAGAAATTGTCAACTTTCAAATAATAATCAAAAATAATGTCCAGTAATAGTAAATATTTGAAAGCTGTTGTAAATTTTCCTAAACAACAGTAAATATTTTTGTGTTTTGTAAGCAACACTGACTCAATGCCAGGAGGCGCTAGAAATTTAGGTTCTGCACATTGTAAGTAATTGGGTATGCAAAAACTGGGGCTGTTAAACAAGCAATTTTTTTACTGTTGTCACGCTGTGTATAGAACTGTACATTGCATTGCAAACCACTGCAAAGAAATATTTAACATTTATCTGCCGAAATAATATTTACATACATTCCAAAATTTTCACTATCACATGATGAGACAACCTATGGAACCAAATTTTTCGAATTTCCCATATCCACGCCACTAGAAATGACTACGTCATTTTTCAACTGCGTTAACACGTCAACTCCATTTCCAAATGATGTCATTTGATTTTCTTAAGGGAAATCAAATGATAAGTCATTTACCATTGATGAATAAGTCAACTTGATTATTAACCAAAAAACAACTTAGCCAAGCTATAAAACAATTGCAATAATGGTCATTAATGGTGGTCTCAAAAATTAGTTAAAGGCCATTTTGAAATCTTAAAATCAGTTAGTTGCTTTCAATTTATGGCAATTAATGTTTCCCGGCCACCATTAAGTTTTGAGCAGCCCTGATCCCATTAGAGAACCTGAAAATTGACGAGCAGCTCTATTCATATCTTGGTTATACACCAGGGAGGGCATACATGCCTTCCAAACTTGCCAAATAAGGTATCAAACATTTTGGTTATGTTATTCTCCTAATATATTTGCACTAAATTCACATCTGGAATGTGAGAGTGTTCGGGTTGTAGGACTGCCTAAAAATAGAATTGAAATTATCAAAACCCTATTGCAAGACACATGAATGTTTGGTACATCGCTACTCTGCTTCTCACTAATTGATGTTGAATATTTGCGCAATTGGTTAACCCTTACTGGAACCACCAAGAATTATGAAGAATATTCGTGGTATTAACCTCTTCAAAAAACTTTTCATATGGCAAAATGATAACCGAATAATTATGTTCTCTTACTTTCCAAAACAAAACAAAAATGTGCTCCTTATGAGTTCATTTCATGACTCAAATATTGTACTTGGTAAGAGAAAAGATAAAAAGCCGCAAGTAATTCTAAATTACAAAAAAACATGTGATAGCAGTTAATGAATCCCAATATTCTCTGCAGGTCTTTTTTGTTTCTTGGCGGTTGGATTTCTTCCAATATTTGTTTCACATTATCTTTGATCTTAATTTTGCCTGGTTGGATAATGTGTCCCAAGAATGTAACCTTTTTCTTGGTGAAACAGCATTTCTTTGTGTTTATTTATAGTCTGGCATTGTATAGTAAATTTAATATTCAGTTTAGTTTGGTGCTGTGTTCCTCAATTGTCATTGATGATATTAGGATGTAGTCAATGTAGGCGGCTATACCATCATCGATTTTTGTTTGTTTGTTGAGGAGTACCTTTGTAACATAATCCTGAAAGGTTGCTAGAGCGTTGCACAGGCCGAAGGCCATATAAAGCCATTCAAACCGACCATAAGGAGTGATGAATGCAGTCTTTTCAATGTCTGACTCTTGCATGGAGTCTTGCCAGTATGCTTTACAGAGATCAATTGTCGTACAGATGTTGTACTAAGTTGCTCCGTATAATGGGTGATCAATAAAAATTCTTACTAATTGAAAATTTTATCATATTAAGGCATATCACATAGTCTATCAAAAATTTAATAAAACAATGAAGTTAAACTAATAGTGTACATAATTCAAATGTGATATCAACACATTTTAATGGTAAACAGTTCAAATCCATCATAAGTGAGTCTGCTTAAAATTTTTCATCATCTCGCAGACAAGCAGTATTTTATTCTTTGTTTTAGTTCATCATGAGTTTAGCCTCCCATCCCTTGTCATAGACAATTTGTTTCAGTGTACCAAAAAATATCCTCTAAATGCCTCACTTAAGGTGCATTTGGAGGGTTAGAGTTCTTAGTAACAAAGTTGATGCTAAATTTATCAAATGCATTTAAAGTGTCATGGGCATAATGGCTTGAAGCAAAATCAGACCAGATGTACATAGTCACTCTCTGGATAAGCGTTTTTAATAAATGGCAATATGTATTTTTGATGCATTCCAAATTCTCCTTAGATGTGACTGTTTTAGATAGCAAGAAACAAGGTTTTGTAATGACTCTTGGAGAATTGCAGTCGTTTGGGTTAAGTTAACTTTTCACCTGGTTTCCATGATCCTTGAGCTCATTCAGTGGATCCAGCAGTCTCATATCTGTTTAACACACATAAATAGTTTGGTTTGTGAAACAGCGCTATAATAAAGAAACACTTGATGTTTGTACTGGCTTGGATGGCTGTTGTAATAATCAACAATTATGTCCCACTTTTTTTACATTATGTTATCAATTATATGCCATGTGAAATGAATATTAATATTAGTTAAGGTTTTAGAAAAATATCAAGTATTTATTGTTTAATTAAATTTTTCATGGTTTATGTCATAAGCTTTAATACTATGTAATTTTCAATTAGTACGGATTTTTATTGATCACCCATTAGTATTTCATTGATAAGCATCCTTCTTGGTTATGTCATTTAGCAAATGAAAATCAATGCATAAGCAGTGTTTATCACCTTGTACTAAAACAGTAGGTGAGGCACATGGCTTTTGCTCTTTCCAATTATGCAGTTATTTAGTAATTCGCTTATTGTTCTGGCATACTCTTCTTGAAGGTGTTGTGGTACTCTGTGACAGTGTTGCCTGATAGGTTTATTGAAGGTGGTATTTATCTTGTGTTCAATGCCTATGGCCTTTCCAATGCTGATTTCTCCATGGTTGAATATGGCAGCATTTTTTGGAGGAAAGAATTGATTGTATTGATTTGGTAATCATTCAAGTGTGGATGGGTTTCTTTAGAAATTTTAGGAGCATCTTGTTTGCAGCTTTCATTTGTATTAGCAGTGCCACATAGAAGGAATTCGTTTGACTTCATTATGAATTTTTTATTGGAATCCCAATGATTATAAGTTTGTTTGGTTCTACTGAAATAAATTTGTTGCTTTTGTTTAGGATCACAGGGACACTTTCGCTATCTCTGATTGTACAAATGTTGTTAGAAGAATTATCTTCCTAGAATTTATTGAAAAATTAGTAGGAGATATAACAAAGTAAGTGCAAGAAAATTGTATAAAACCAATAGAGAAAATACGATACTAGCAGAAGATGAGGATAATGACACGCCCAAATGTAAGGTGATACTGCCTAAGTTCACTGGGAGAGTTGAAAATTACTTGCCAACATTTAATGAATGGCTACAGATTTTTGAGATGAGTATGAAAGAGAGGAAAGTGACACAACAGCGAGCAGCAGCAAGGTTTCCATTATATCTAAGCAGAGTGGCTTACCAACATTATTTAGTGTTAGATATACAGACAAAAACAAATTACAAAAAATTGATAGGAGACTACCAACAATACTACAATGATGAGAGTTTCAAGAGTCAATATCGAATGTTGCTAAATGGAACAAGAATGAATAACAGAGACAACTTGAGAAATTATATGTCACAAGTAGAGAGGTTACTAAAACTCAGCTCAAGAGAACAAAACTATTCAAAATATGATTTATTCTCGCACATTTGTAAAGGCCTACCAGAGGCGATTCGTCAACAATTCCAGATTAAATGTGATGCAGATGACTCATTAGATAAAATGATTTGGAAAGGACTCGCAATACAAATGACGATGGAAAACAACGCAAGAATTAATGAAAAGTCAATGATAGGAAAGCTGGTAATAAATAAAATAACGCCTATGGTTAGCCAGTCAATAGGAAAAGCACTGAATAAGAAATCAGGAGAGGAAATGATAAAAATAAAACTCAAGGATGGAACAATTAAACATATAAAATGAAAGGACCTGAAATGCCAGATGTGCGGCAATAAGGGACATACTAAGAGATATTGCAAACGACAAATCAATTGGATAGAAGAGGAGGAAGTGTACTTCAATGAGGAGGATCTAATTGAAAATGAGGAGGAGCAAGAAACTATTGAAGAAACCAAATCTACAGAAATGGGCGATTTAAACTAGAGGGAGTGCCGTCTCCAATAAAACAAGCGCCCATGTTAATAATCACAGACCTAATGAAAACTAGCATAATAACAGTTGTGATTAATGGGGTTATGGTCAATGCTACGATAGATACGGGAGCACTTATATCGATAATAACTGATGATTGTGCAGCAAAAATAGGATTTGAAAGGAAACATTTGAATAATGAGAAAAATAGACTAATAAATGCATCTGGAGACTACATAGATGTGAAAGGGCAAACACAGGATGTACCAATAAGAATAGCAAATACAATGTTCCAGCAGACTTTCACAGTGATCAAAACTGAGAAAAATCAAATGCCATATGAAATAATCTGGGGGAATGATTTTTTGACAAACAACAGGTGCATTATAAACTACAATGATTTGATGATAACATTACAAGAAAAGATTGTAACAATGTACAAAGAAGAAGAAAATGAAACAATAATGTTTGAACTAACACAAAACACAAAAATTTTGCCAAACAATTAGAAAATGTGCAAAATTGAAACAGTGGAAAAAATAAACGTAGAAATAATGATGTATGACCAGGTAGGAATTATTACAAAGAAATTTTCAATTTCATCTAGTCTATGCACAGTAAGAAAAGGGAAAGGAGCCATACTGATACTGAATGCAATGAACGACACCATTAATCTAAAAAAAGAAAAAGTGAAAATTAAAGTGAAGAGAATAAAAACAGAAAAAATAATGGTAGATAAAACTATTTACATAATTGAAAAGGAAGAGGAGCAAAACTATCAAATATGAGAAATTAAGGATAGTGAATATGAAGACCTCAATGAAGAAGAGAAAAGGAATTGGTAAAAGTTTTGAACAAACACAGCAAAATATTTAATTTTGGTGAAATTAGTGTCAGTAAGGCAATAGGAGAAACATAAAATAATTATTACAATGGATGAACCAATAAGGTTACCATGCAGAAGGGTACCTGAGAAGTTGAAAGATAATTATAATTCAATACTCAATGAGTTAATCAACAATATAAGACCAAGCAAGAGTCCATATGTGTTGCCCACAGTGTTTGTAAAGCAAGGTAACAAATATAGACTTTGCATAGACTTTTGCAAATTGAATGATGTGACAATGAAGAATGCATATCCACTGTTGAGAATAGACAATATGATATACTAAGCAACAAAAAACAAATATTTCACATGCATTGACCTGTGTAAGGCCTAAATGAATTTAAATTCACAATAGAACACAGGAAAAGAACACTACACAAGAATGCTGACTTCTGGATGGCGTTGCTGGAATACCAAAGGGATGTAGAAAAAATGGAAGGAGAGAAGAAAAAATTTGACTTCATACCGCACAGTGAATATCAAAGATTGCCCAACATTAATGCTGATAAAGAGGGACAAGCCCTAATGCCAATTATAGTCAAAGAAGAAATAACAGAAAAGAAATCATTGAAAAAACAGAATTCGGATATAATATTAAGGGAGATAAAAGACAAATTAAAAGACAAACACAGGAAGTTAGGAAAAGAAGCAAGTAGCTACTTCCAAAGGCATAAACGGAAAATGAATATGAACAGACTACTATATGTAGAAGGCAAGCCACTATGAATAGCAATTCCAAAATATTATAAGAGAGAACTGGTTAGAAAAATCCATGAAAATGGACATATTGGCATAATTCCAACAGAGCAAACATTTAACTCCAGATTTATAACAATAGCAATATGAAAAACAGTAGAGGATGCGATCAACAAATGTACAACATGTTTGATAAATAACAAGAGTCATTTTCTGAGACAAATGGCACCACTAGAAAAAATCATGGCTACAGCACCAAACCAAATAGTGCATATTGATTTGGAGAAGTTATCACAAGACAATGAAGGGTATCAGTATATTCTAGTCATTGTAGATAATTACACTAAATATGTGAAAATGATCCCATTAGACTCACCAGCTAAAGTAGTGGCAGAAAAAGTAATGAAAGAATGGATATTAAAATTTGGACCTATGGAGGTAATAATATCAGACAAAGGTGTGCAATTTGAATGTAAACTGTTTGAAGAAATGACAAAATGGATGGAAATAATAACAGAGAATCAACTGCATATCACCCACAGAAGAATGGAGCTGTGGAAAGATTAAACAGAACAATGATTAAGTTAATAAGAGTCTTAACATCAAGAATTGGAGGAAGAGATTGGAGAGAAGTGGTAGAGTATTTCTATAATACCTCAGTACATTCCACCATGGGATGAGAAGCAGCAACACTGATATTGATGCAATATAATACATATTCTGAAAAACCAGATAATGAATGTATCATGAAAATCAGAAACCAAATAACAGGAATTCCTGAAGCAATGTGTCATAACACTAAAAGATCTGTGATATGACAACAAAGAAACTTTAATAAGAAAACTTATGGGAAACCACATAAGAAGGGTGATAAGGTTTACACATACACATTATTGAGAACACAAGACATGAACCAAGTAAGAAAATAAAAACACAATGGACAGGGCCATTCACTATCAAGCAGACACAACCAAATATAACATCCTCTACCAGGCATTATCACTGTTTATCTATTGTTGCTGTACAACATTCGTCGTGTTATTGCGGGTAAGGATTTACTTATTGCACACTGCTTGACTTGTTGCTTCCGTTAGCTTATGTAACCTAGAATTAACCATTCACTATTTAGGTGACGAAGCCATGCAGAAAGTATAATGATCTCCTAGTGGGCATCTGCCCAAAGTGGATCTCCATATCCAGTTCCACTATTCCATCCAATGGTTGAGTGCCACGTCTCAGCTCAATCAATACAGTTTATGTGTACCCTACTTTAGCTCAGTGCATACTCAAGGCATGGCACAACTCGACTTAAACTCTATTTTGTGAAAGTGTTCTATCCATTTGCAATCTGACTTGTTACTAGTTGTTTGTTAATTATTACATGTAGCCATTACCGAAAATATATTGGCTTGATTAAATATATTTAGTTTGAACAACTTCCTAACCTACATTTATAATTTACTACATGTACGGTCATTTATCAGTCGATTATAGGTCATAAATTTATATCTAAAATAGTATTAATATAATTCCTAGGTTTTGGTCATCCAACCATTTGTTGATGATTAATTATTTTAATGCATGCAGTAATGAAATTCTAGTCAGCTAATCAAGAGAAAACCCCTATACCTAACCTATGTGCACTTTCATGATCTGGCACAGAGACCCTAGAATCGTTCCCTGTGATGTATCCAGACCACTACTAAACACCACTCAATTAGCTCGACATTGTATTAAATAATCAAACCATTAATATGAAACAAAATAAGAATTCCGAATAAAATTCTTTATCAAACTCTTAAAATGGTTTTCAATCTATTTATAGTACTTCCAAAAGAAGTACCTGTCGATTCAAATTTGAATTTCTCTTTTTTGACACATATTGTTTCTTAGTTGCATAATACAAATAAATCTTAAATAATTCTAATTGATTTGATTACAATATTTTTTAATCATTTTCCTTCGACTTTAATCCCCTCTGCTCGACGTTTTGCAGCTTATTTTAGATTTTATGTGGATGATACTACATGCCCTCCTCAGCTTGCGTTATTTTCAGTACAGCTCGTTCTCCATGTACCAAGGCATCTGCCTTTCGAATTATCAACTCAGCCTGTTGATTGGCCCACAAAGTTTTCTCAAATTCAGTTTGTTTGGTCATCTTAAGGACTGCTTCTCTTTCCGTTGTTACTGTATTTGCGTATTTCAAGAATCATGTCTCCCAAATGTCCTTCACTATTGGCATAATCTCTTGTAATTCATTTATCTTCTGTGAAAATATGTCGTAGTACTTATGGTACAGCTGTATTCCCTTGATGCCTATCATCAGTGTCATTTGTGCATCAGCCCTGCTCATGTGGGCTAGGTCTTCTCTTATCTGATTGTCGGGATAGAAAAACGTAAAATACTTTTCTTAAACTCTGGGTATTTGCCATGTCCTTGTAAAAGAAACTGATGTTATCTCTTACTTCTTCTTCTGTTATGTTGTTAGGATCATTCTTGTTGATCCGCATCATTGTGACAATCTCTACTCTCTTTGTGACGTCATAATATCAGTACTTTCTTTCCCAGATGTCCGTCCAAATGATATTGTTTACTCCAGGGAAAAGCATTATGGCTCTTGGGTTATGTTCTTCTATCTCTTTTCTGAGATCTTGCAACTGTATGTTAATGGGTCTTCCTTGTGTGTAGAGCTGATTGGGTGTTATCATGCCTTTGATGTAGACCCTCTCTCTGTTATCATTTCTCAGCATTATCTCTTCAGATCTTTTGTTATCATCTTGCTCTACCATAGCTTTTGCTTTCTTCCTGTGTTTACATAAGATTTGTATTCGTGGAGAAATGTTTTCGCTACTTTCACTTCTTTTGGTAGTCTCCATCATGGGAGGACCATTGGTATTGCGATAGTTTCTGGTGGTGTGCAGATTAGGATTTTCATTTCTATTTGTCTCTCTATATGTGGATACGAGCCTTCCATTGTTGGTGCCGTGGCTAGGCCTATCATGGCGGGGTAATTCATTTTGGCTTCTGATATGGTGTTCCAAAATGCTTGCGTTAATCCCCTCCGACTTAATTTTAGTCATATTTCTTCTTTGATGTCTATTCTTGCTGTAATACATTCAATATCTATGGCTAATTGGTTATAAGGCAATTCTGCACTTCATATAATTTTTGTGAATGTGCACCGTGGGCTGTCTCTTTTGTAGCATTCCATTTGCTGGTCTCTGATCTTCTGGACATCTTTTTTCATTAATATCTTCCTGATCTTAACTGTACCCACTAATTTCTGTTTTATAATTTTCTTGGTTGTCAGCCATGGTTGGTGCTCCAGTTGTTTCATCTGTGTCTCAGATGTTGCACCCCACATGTATTTTTTCATCGGCTCATCGAATATGGTGATTTCACTCAGGCATATCCCGTTTTGTTAGCAATACTTATCACTGACATTTTTCCCATCTGATTTTCATTCATTATCATTCAACTGAGTATCTTCTCTATTGTCTGTACTGGCTTTTCTACTC
The DNA here is from genome assembly GCA_900660155.1 of Hofstenia miamia. Taxonomy (NCBI): domain Eukaryota; kingdom Metazoa; phylum Xenacoelomorpha; order Acoela; family Hofsteniidae; genus Hofstenia; species Hofstenia miamia. The sequence continues at coordinate 113,971 of CABFPE010000460.1, forward strand.
TGTTTGGTGACTCCAGCTTTCCTGTGTGACCTTTTAGTAGCCAGTTTTTTGTCTGCATATTTATTGGGGCTATTGCTATCTCGTATTTCATATTAAGCTCATAGGCTTTATTTACTTCTGTTAATACCATTTCACCAACTTATGAAATTTCTGTGATGGTGCTTCGATTCTTATCTCTGGCCAACCTTCCTCTACTTTTTGTTGCAGTTTTATGTGTCTCCAGATTATTTGAATTTGTTGGAGATGCTCTTGTCTCTGTGTTAAGCTGCATTTTATGAATAATGTGTTGGCTTTTTCTATTTCATCTGTGTCTGACATTAGTTCGATTGTTTTCGTTTTGTCTATAGAGATCAATCTCAATACATGGATCTACCATAATTCTATAAATTTGAGCCCAGTAGTCTATCTGCAGATCAAAACGTATTAATTCTGGGATTGTTGTGGTTTTTGGCGTTCTGTTCCATGGGAACACGTTTCTCTTAGGTGCTCAGGGGTGTCTTCCATTGTTGATATTGTGATAATTACTATCCTGACATTTTGTATTCCCGCCATTCTTGAAGTTTCATCTATCTTCTTTTCTAAGTTCTTTGAATACTCTTTTTGTTTTAGTATGTGTATAATTGTGAGGTTTTCTTCATCAATGTTTATTTCTGGTATCTCTGCTATTTTATCTTTGTATGCCATTATAACTTGCGTTATGTCCAGTGTAAATTCATTGTCGAATATGACGTGCACTGTGCTTCACATGTATGGCCTCTCCAATGTTTCGTTCATTTCCTGAGGATAGCTTATGATCACATTCACTTTGGGTCTATTGTTTGCATTGAGCACTATTGGTAAATTTTTTCCTTTGGTTCTCACAATTTTCCTTATGTGCGCCTTTGTTTCTGGGGATAGCTTTGCAAATGCATTATAACACAGGTTTCCCCATCAAATTTGGACATTCATTTTTCTCTTTCTTTTGATCGTACCATTCTTTCCGAGGTTGTTTCTGAGGAGGCGTGTAGCTGAGTCATCCTTAATGGTAATATGCTGGTGCTCAGTTCACAGTCCATGGGCTGTGAATCTGTGCTGATAGTTTCTACTGATTTGCCCTTGAATCTGCTCACAGTTACTTCTACCACAACTTGACCAGTTGTGGTTCTGACTGAGATAACATCAGCCTTGAATCACTTCTGTATCTCCACAGTTCTTCCACCACTTACACCTTCCCCTGAAACTCCTTGTGTCTCACTGCCCTTGAATTGGTGTCGTGGACTTTGGGAGGGAAGTTGTGCTGCGCACCAGTTTTCTATGTGCCCTTGAATCCCTGATGGGTGAGGCTTCTTGTCTGTTGATCTCCCTGCCCT
>CABFPE010000460.1:130887-142970 GCA_900660155.1 Hofstenia miamia
TATATATATATATATACTTATAGGCAATTCTACTCAACAGTATTTTCTTTACTGGTATTTAATAAGAAAAATAACTAGAAATGCCATTGAGGTGGTTATAAATATTTTTATTGAAGATCGTCAAATACTTATTGTTTATACTATAATTATATTCAAACCACTGCATTTTGTTATTTCAAGAAATGAAAAAGCTCAAACAATGGTAAAGCCTGTGACCTTTTTTTATTATGATTGCTACAGCTAATTAATTTTCTTTGTTCTTATTATAATGCCAAAATTATTTTCTTTAAACTCGTGAGGATGTTTGTAGACTTCTGTGTTTAAATGTCCACTAAGTTGTTCTTTTTGTCTCTTTCTGAAAAATCCTACTGTTTCACCAATGTAAAATTTATTGCAATTGTCACATTTATATCTATAGACAATTGATGAAACAAGTTCTTTGGAATTTGATCTTTATTCTTGGTTTTTGTATAATTGAAAAATTGGTCGTATCTTAATATCTTCAAGTTTCTTATTAATGATCTTCAACGATATAACTTTGTGTGGAATGTGTGACAATTTCTAATAAATTTCTTTAACTTGTATACATATATATTTATGCGGTATCGAAATATCTGTGCACCAGGTCTGATACGATTTGTGAGATTAGAATTTATTGTGTACAACAATCGCCTTTTGCTTTAGATGCTCTCACAGGACGATTTGGCTCTAATGCTTGGGATACATCTAAGGTTGCAGGGAGTCAATCTTGTTGGAGAACCCCCATCTACACTAAATTGAATGAATATATTGACTTTTTTTCTAATAGTAATCATTTAGATATTTTATTTGTAAATTTTGACATTATTTGTTAAATAAATCTCTTTAATTCTTTTATTTTTTTAAAGAAATTTATTCAAATTCTTTAGAAAACTTACCAATTTCTTGTAAAGAAATGTAAAAAGATTCTTAAAAATCCTCAAAGTTTTCAAAGAATTTTAAACTAGGAGTAACATCTATGGTTAGAGCTGTAAATAATGACTGTTTGTAAGCACCAATGGAGAATTGTTTAAAGAAAATGGCATGATTTGAATTAATGAATGAGTAATACCGCTGATCAGCTGGGAGATATTATACCTAAGCTTCAAGCACACAATTAATAAATTAAATGATCTAATTTGAGAGAGTTTAGCTCCCCACCCTCCATTTGTTTTTACCAGTGCTGAATCTAACAACCATTGAATTAAGGTCAAAGGAATAGTATGAGAATGAATGCCTTCAAATTAGATCATTTAAAAACCGATCGTAGATTGTGAGGCAGAACGTCGTCAGATCTACCTCCAGCTCTTCCTCAATAGAGAAACAAACTTAGCTTGACGTGTTAATATTGGTTATGTATAAGAGCAAAAAGAAAACAACCAATTTTGACTAAACCATAATATTTTATACCTAATGTGTAGATTAGTATCCTACTTTGACAATTAATAAATAATAGTAAACAAAATTAAATAATAATTGGTAGCAGAACTACCATGAAATTTTATTATTTAAAATAATAACAAATGACAACACTGTCTCATCCAAAAGCTTGGTAATGGCTGACTTTACAAGAATTGCAAGACTAATGCTACAATATGTTGCCCAGAAAAATTTATTCACTCATTCAAATATTAAAAAACTCCAAATGTTTCAAAACCATAGATTAATTCCAAATGCATTGATTTAATTAAACAAAGGTGGAAAAATTACATCACTTTTAAAACAAAGGAAAAACATAATGCATGAAATTTATGCAACACTTAGAGTATAAAAATCCTTCACAACAAAGAAATGAGAATTCATTACCAATTTATTGAATAGAAAAACATGAAAACTGAAAAAATAGAAAAAATTTACTATAAAGATAAATACAGTATGAATAAAAAAGAAATCTGCAATGCTTTCAATGAAGTTTTTTTAAATTTAGGACACTGCAACAGTATGAATGTACCTTTTTGTCTTACTAAAAGAATCAACTCCATCCTCTTTGTCCTTTTGCTTTACAACTAAATATATAAAATCATAAAATTGATACATTGCTTAAAAAACAAATCCAGTGGACTGTCTTTAATACCAACTTGGCTTCTAAAACTCAGAGCCGTCTTAATAGCTAAACCAATATGTCACATCTTAAATGCCTGTATAAAATGTTCCTTTTTTCCAGACAAATTAAAATTGGTAAATATAACGCCACTATTTTAAAAAGATGATCCTGAAGATTGCTTAAATTATAGACCCCAATCAGCAAAATATTTTGAATTCTTTTTAATAAAATTAATGAACATTTTTCAAACATGATCTTTACTCCAAAACAAAACATGGTTTTCATAAAGGTATTTCTACCAGTGATGCTTTAGTACAAGCTATTGAAAAATGGAGAAAAACAATAATGATCATGAATATTCAGCAGTAGCTTGCTTAGACCTTTTCAAAGCATTTGATTCAATTGATCATAGCATATTACTACAAAAAGTTAAATTTCAAGGTTTTTTCTAAAGATAGGCCTAGTATGGGTCTCATTTCTAATTACTTGTATAATCGTTTGCAATGAGTAAAGCTTAATGAATCTTTTTCAGATTGCATTTATACTAAAAATGGACTCCCAGAGGGAACAATTTGGGTCCCTTGCTATTAAATATTTATATAAACAATTTGTCTGATTTAACATCTGACATTATACAATATGCTGATGATACAATATTATTTAATTCCAATAAATCTTCCAAGAAACCATTCAAACTCTTGAAAAAAAATATACTTCTCTTACTAAATATTTTGCTTCCTTAAGACTAATAGTAAATCATTTAAAAACTCAATTTCGCATTGTTAAATCAAATTCTGCATCTACTGATATCTCACAAAAAAATTAATTTTAGCAGCATTCATATAAAGCAAGTTGAGTCCTTTATATACCTTAGAATTATTTTTTATTGACATTTAAAAGTTTAAAAGCAACTAAATCATATTATTTGAAAAATGCCCATATCAATTAAAACAATGAACTTATTCTCTCAAAAACTTCCAACTAAGACAAAAAGGCATACTCTAGTAATAAATAAAATTATATTATTATGGACACCTAGATTCGCACTACATTTACACTGCTTGCATAAATATATTTGCAGAATTTTTGCAGTTAATTATCACTTACATTCCATTGTCTATCATATCACAGAAATTTGCAGTACAAATATATACATTTTATAAACATCTTTTACTACAAAATGGGCAAACAAGCAAATCTTACTGATTTGGAAATCATTCTTGTAAGTGGACTACTGAAAGCTGGAAACAATTCCATCAGGGAAATTTCAAAAACATCTGGCATTAGTCACAGCAGTGTTTCAAATATCAAATTTAGAAATGAACACAATATATGCACACCACAGAGGAAAGGAAGGTGTTGTAGAAAGCCAAAAACATCAAAAAAATGATGACCTGTTTTTACATAGAACAATAATAAAGCAGCCATTGCTTTCAGCCACACAGTTGAAACAAGAAACAAAGTCAAATGGCATTAATGTTTCAACAAGCACAATTCAAAGAAAGCTAAAGAAAATGGGTTGTGCCTTGATCAGAACCATGTAAAGTTCCAAAATTGACCAAGAAGATGATGAAGAAGAGACTAGATTTTGCAAGAGCACATTCTGATTGGACTATTAATGATTGGCGTCAGGTTTACTTCAATGATGAGAGCGCTTTTGAGTGCAAAATGGCATCAAAAAGCTGAGTATAGCATTCAGCTGGTCAAACATTGCTACTTCATCAAAATAGGAAGCACCCCAAAAAGGTTATGGTCTGGAGTGTGATTAATTTTAATGGTGCCCTACGACTACATATATGTGATGGAATGTTGAACTCCATCAAGTACATAGACATTCTAAACAACAAGCTTCTACCACAGCTCAATGACTGGTATGACTCTTTGGATAACTGCATATTCATGCAAGATGGGGCACCATTTCACACAGCAAAAGTGGCTACTAAATTTTTGAGATCAGAAGGAATTTCTCTTCTTTTGTGGCCTGGTAACTCACGTGATCTCAATGCCATTAAGAACATTTGGAGCATCTTAAAAGAAAAAATGTCAGGAAAAACTATTACTAATAAAAAATCTTAATTGAAGAACTAATTAATGAATGGTTTTAAAATGAAGGGATGCAAAAATTTTTAAAAAATGAAATTGACAGCATGCCTCAACAAATTGAAGCTGTGATCAAAGCAAAAGGTGGTCACACCCAATATTAAAGGCAGCCTAAACAAGGACTAAATTTTTACTTTTGATTTATTTGTGTATACTTTGAATGTGTTATTAAATGTGCTTGTTTTGATTACTTATTGTGGAAATTAAAAAGATTATACACAAAATGTTTATAGTGTCCCTAATAATTTGACCAGGACATGTTTAAGTATGCACATGTAAATTTGCTCCATTAGCATTTGTATTACAAAATAACAATTGAAATCAGTAAAACTAATAATAGTTTTTGATTAAAAATTGAAATAAATGCTATATTTGCAAAAACAATATGGAATATGCCTAATAATGATTGCATAAGTGTTGTCTATAATAATTTGATGCATACTGTACATCAAGCAAATAAATATGTTAAAAATTTTAAGATTGATATGAAAAAATACTTTTGCACCTTTAATATAAAAGACTGAATTGGTGAGGCTATAAATTTTACAATCATGATTACTCTATTAATAGAAACTAACATCACCATAACCCAAGTCAATTATCATTATTTCTTTAAATATTTCTTGTTTTATCTTACTTTACTATATTTTGTTTGTGTTTCTTTGCTTGATGCTTTCAGAATTGTTGTCAATATTTTTATTGTTCAATTTCTGAATATAAATATTTCTTCTTTTTCCTCTTCTTATAGTAATTCTCTTAGAAAAGAAGTTGTTGGATTTTTCTCTGCTTTATTTTTTGCTTTTAAATAGTAAATGATCATGTGATCTAAGACCAGGTCTATTAGAAGAATATAGAGAAATATAATCAAAAATTGGAAAATCAAGATGCTATTGAGAAGTTTGTTGAAGTATATTAAATCCAAATATTTTAAATAGAGAGATAATGGTAGTAATGACATTTTATGAAGTCTATATTTATTATAATTATAATTTCCAGTTTCCCATATCCATTGTGAGCATCTTCTTAGAAACTGTTCTAGATTTCTCATTTCAGTTTTATTCGGATACCATTTTAATTGATCCATAGCATATTCTTGATAGAATTATAGACTTTTGGAATAACTTTGATGGACATGACAATGATTTTACAGATCCCCAAAATGAAACTACTTTCAATAAATGGACCAATAATGATAATATTTTGAAGAGAGAAGTAGTTTTACAATTCCTGAATTATTGACACAATAATAAAAGTGAAAACTGAAACAAAACTAGCTGAAAAATTTGTAAAAAGGGATGACTTGATGCTTTCAAGAGAATGCCAACCTCTACACTCAGATACTACCTTGTTGAGCATTAATTCTCAGTTTTTACTATTTTCTCAAGCTGAAAACAACACAGACTTTTATCACACGGAATATTGTTCCAGTCAGTTTTGGAGATATTTTGCAACATTTGCTGCTACCATTAGAGCAGGTTTGATTTGCTTGCCATCCCTTGATAATTATTTTGAAGGCAGTGTCAAGGTAATAATGGAGAGAAGCAACTACTTTCACATTAGGCATAAAATGAAATACATCTCTGATTATGATGTCAGTGATGATGAAAAACAACAAGATCCATCATGGAAAATTTTTTTAGAGTAAAACAAACTTCCAATGGCTACCAAAATCATTGCGTAGACAAGCAAATCATCACATATGGTGAATGCACTTAGCATCAAGATTGTGATAAAAAGCAAACCCTACCCATGTGGCCTCAAGTTGTATTGAATGATGTTGAACCTTGTGCCATATTGCAGGTCAAACACCTTTGTAGAAGCTCACAGGAATTTGCAACAAGAGGAAAAGCAGTTTCTGTTGTAGTTCACCCTGACAGTTTTGTCATATGCTGAGAAACTTCTTGAAAGAGGTTCTATGTTACTGGCCCAATCCAGAGGAATAGCTTACCTATAAATTTTCATTCTAAGCTCCCTGATGACAGTAAACTTTAGTGTGGTGACTGCCAACTATTTGTTGCAGATTCATAAAATTTGGCTTTAACTTTGTGCAAGGATAGCAAAGTAATCTATGAGTTCAGCACATACCATAGGACCTAAATCATCAAGTAAAAAAGCTGTTAAAAAGATTATTGCTAAGACATGATCAAGAATTCAAAAGTTCCAACACCTGGTGCAAGAATCAGTAATAATCACCGACCTATTGTCTCTGCATTTAGTTTTGCCAGCAAAGGCCAAAATTGGCAAAGTATGTATGGACAATGCCAATGGATGTGAAAGAAATATGATGTTTATCAATGCTTAATTCCAAAAAGACACTGCTTCTTTGATTTTCCTTCATAATAATATAATTTTGATGTTCTTGTATTTTGTTTTGAAGTGATTCCTCAAAATCTTGCTTGCAAAAAATAGTTTTCAAGTAATCTTTGGTGTCAAATGTACACGCTTATGTTTTTTACTATTTAAAATTCTTATTTTTTTGGTTATTAGTGTCATTATTATTATATACATATTGAAAAACGGATATTTATATAATGCAATCAAAAACGACACCCTGGAGAGTAATTTGCATAATGTACTATAGAATTATTATATTTACACTTTAAAATTTTACAATACTACTGAAATTTTACAATAGCAATTGTGCTAATTTAAAAGAAACATTATAGAAACTTATTTTGATCATGTTTTTGATATTGAAGTTAATATGATCTAACACTGCCCAGTTAATGCTTAGAAAATTAGAAATAAAGCGAAAAGATTCCATTAGGACTCCCCCTAGTTTGTACTTGTTCAGAATAATAATGGAGGTTAGTTTGCTCAACGCCTTCATGGCGTCTTTGATTAAGTTCTCTGCTTTTTATCATTTCGGCAGACTTCTATTTTCCTATCTTTCTCATTAGGGACTCCCTCCCTGCGGACACTCAGGTTTTGTAGCTTAAGCAGATGGCGTTTTTAAATTGGTTCGTATCACAAAGCTTTGGCAAAATGATTTAATTTTTTCGTTAAAAATATGAAAAAATCTCTTATATACGGTGCAGTCCTTTTAGGCTATTAGCAGCAGCACATCATTGTCACTTGAGTCAGAATTTTTGGCTAGAAGTAGTATAGAAACAGTTTATGCAGGGCATTGTTTTAGTTAAATGCTGGTAAAATATACTCATATGTTTTCTAACATCTATTATGAAGTGTGGCAAACTACTTAGAGAAATTTCATTTTAGAAAGTTAAAATTCTATAATAAAATCTTGTAGGACAACAGATTTTGAATGACATTTTCATAGAAAACAAAAACAGACTATACTGAAAAATGGAAAATTTTTTGGAGAGAACTTCACTTCAAATATTCAACATTGTAAAATCTTTTTAAAATTCAATACTTAACGACTTTATCAAAAAAACATTAATATCAACAAATACAGACCAGTTGTACATCTCGAAAAGTTCTTCACTTTGGTATAACTGGAAATTAATAAAGCTTTCAACTGCTTTAACTCATTTCAAAAAGCATTTAGTTTATTCTATTTATCAGCGTGATCTGGCACTGAATAAATTTTTTGGAGTATAGCTAATGAATGCAAAAAACTGAAGTAAATCCAGGAAAAAAATATGATCACGATCAATTTATTAAGACTATATATATACATATAGTAATTTGGAAAAAATTCAATTATAGAATAGTTGAACATGAAGGTTTTTAATGAAATGTGGAATGGATTTCCCACGAAACCCTCTCAATATTACCATTGAATATCCATTTTTGCATTTTTCATTGTCACAATTTACAAATTCAGCATCTACCATTTTACCAAACAGATTTAATCTATGACAAGCCTTGTACCAATTCGGACACTGGTGTTTTATTGCACACAAATTGTTAGTTGAAGAATAATCAGAAAATTCCATTTGGTTGTGAACTTGACTAATAAATCTTGTTGACTTAGAAACACCATTGAGGGAAATTTTATAATTTTTTTTTCGATCTTTTACTTGGAAATTTTTAAACGACATTGTGCGATTTAAATTATCATTGATAGAATGAAACGTAAACTTCAGAGTTGCTTTTGAGTCCATCGTCAACTTTGAAAGTCTATCAAGTCCAATCCAGTAGTTATTCAAATTAACAGATCTCTGAAACCTCATGTATTTGGTTGTTCGATTTGTAAAATCCAAATAATTCCCAAATCTTTTTAGCACAGTAACAAATTTAGGGTTTTTCTTTTGATACCAACCAGTTCGGCTTGACATGGTTTGAGGAATGACTGAAGCTTGATTTTCGTAGAGAAAACACTGTGAATTAAAGCTATGAATAACCTCGCATGATTCCTTGCTATTACATTTGTGGAAACATTCATTCAAACCTTTAATGGTTGCACTTATTGTTACTGAAATAATTGAATATTGAATAGTGAAATTTGTATACCTAGTCAGTCAGCGTTTTTTCACTATTGACTGCTGTTGCAAATGATTTCTATTTCTTTATGCAAAGAACCTTTTTTGAATACATGGCTTAATCAAAAATGAATAATATTAAGAGTTTATGACAGTTTTTAGCATTTGCATTGAGATTCACCAAGGATGGCAATTGCTTGAGGAGTGATAACACTGAATATAAAATGATTTTTAAATACATTTGAGACGTGAAGAAAGCTTTGAGTGTTAAGGTAAATGTTTGAAATGTATTATTTTAAAAATTCAATTTCTTAACAATCCTAAAGCCATCTAATTGAAATCAGGGAAAAGTCAACTCTAGCTCTAAGTAATAAACGAATCATTACCTGATTTATAACCCATTAGAATGTTCTAAATTACAGCAATTTGCAAGATTATAAATATCTTGAAATAAGGGTTACTTTATTAAATGTTATTAAAGTGTGTATATTAACTACCAGTTACATATACTTCCAATTGTGTTGATAATCTCATTGAATTTGCAGCTAGATTAATTTTTATTCTATTCAATATTTTTCGCATTTGAAACATCAGATGTAAATATAATCTCGAGTATTCATTGTTCTAGTGGTAAAGCAATTTGTAAGATTTTAAATGTATTTAAATTAGAGTTTTTCTGAAGAGTTTTTAAAATCTCTACATTAAGGGACAAAATACTCATTATCTCTAAAAAGTATAAATCATTTGTAATAGCAGTAATAACCAAGAATATTTATATCAACTGTCAGCACTATTAAGAATGTGAGTGAATTTCAGTCATAAACAATATCGCAACGTGGGCTATTTTAACTTCCTCAGGCCTGGGGAAGAAGGATTCCCTACCTAACCCATGATTAAATCAAAATATTCCACAGTCATTTTTCACATCAGCATTATCAATTTGGAATGTTCAGAAATGTGGGTCCCATCATTATTTTTATGACATCACCAAATGAAAAAATTAAGTTATTTTTTGAAATGACTTAAATGTTCGTTTTAGCGGTTGGAAATGATGAAATTCATTAGAATTAATTTCCAACTTATCAAATACAATTTTCTTTCAACTAGACTACATTTTCTTACTAATAATAACTTTTTGGTGTAGTATGCCTTTGGTTGAAAAATATGACAATTCATGAAGTGAGCAAATATTTAGAAACTATTTTTGAGAGGGCTATGACCCCAAAACAACTTAGATAATTCACCAAGTCTCATCTAGAAAGCTCCCGACTTTTTTAGTAATAATCGAAATTCTATAAGACGAAGAAGACTTTCCCCTCCCCAGGTCGAATAGGGTTAAAATTTAGTCATTAGATAACAATAATTGGAACCACTGCATACCAGTGCGTGCGAACAATGCGATTGGCTCCAAATCTTCTATTGCTGATCTGCTGTGATATACAACGGAATTTCCAGCGCAAACTGCAATGAATGCCAAAACCGACTGAAAGCGCATACGTTTCATGCTGGGAATTGAACAATTTATTATTTATTGTTTGATATATTGAAATTTTGAAGTCTTCCCTTAATAATTTTTTAAATTATTCAACAGATTTTTAAGACTACTCAGCCAATGATTCTTTAACAAACATATTGTACTGTTTTCCTTTTTTAGTTATTATTAAGAATAGCTTAATTCAAACTTTTAATTGAGTATACATAAAATGAATTCAATAATAATAGTGTAAATAATTCTATGCGACATGTAATTAATAACTTTCTGGCGTTTAGCTAAGTTTATACATTCCTAATGTTTCATTGATGTGTACATTGCTGACTGAAACGCACTTAATACTCGTGTAACAAATTTGTTTGCGTTATAAATATCCCCAGTATTTTTATTTCTGAAGAACATTAGCAAAATAATTTATATACTAAGCAGGCAGTGACTATTCGGCTCCAACATTTTTGTCTTATGAGGAAAAGGCCTTTGCATATTATCAAATCTAATCATAAGTTTAGGGCGAGTGTCAATTATTTATCATAATTTGTGTATAAATCTTGTTCAAAAAGTTGAGAACCTGATTACAGCGTACATGGCGTAAGAAACAAAAAGCTGAAATTTCATAAGCGATTTTGTAATCGTTTATATATATATATATATATATATATATAGCGGCTGAATACAAAATTTTTAAATACTATATATATATATATATATATATATAATTTTATGTATTATCCTAAGCTTTCCTTGTATATAATTTATATTAAACATAAATACATAACTTTTGTGTCAGATTCTTATGACACCCGATGTGTGAAATTTTGGATAAAATTGATAGCACTTATATTGTATTTACATATGCATATGTGTATAAAATTTTGTTTTGGAATTTCTCTGAATCGTCATTGTCTGAAATGTGACAAAGGTTGCCACATATGAAAATTTGTAAGCTACAATTGAAGCATGATTCCTAGCTCGCAGTAAATGTAATGCTATAGACGATAAAAATATGCAATGAAGGCAGTGTTTCAGTCAATAATTACTTCAATAGGCACCAAGTTAACGCGGAGTAAATTTCCTTGTCTGAATGCATATTAAAGCATAAATGTTTAGAATTTTTAGATTGATGGTTAAATATTTACATAAACAAGCAAAATTTTGTTATAATCGAATCTGGTTATAATCCTTTAATGAATTTTTAAAGCATTTACCATTGTTTATACGACCTTAAAGCAATACAAATACATATTTATAATTGAAATATCCGTGAAAAAATGTTTCGGCGTCATTGGGGTCGTTACCAACATCAAGATGTTAGAATTGATTGACATTACGTTGGTAGTTTTTCGCTCTTGATTGGATTCTTTTGAATTTTCTAAACTTATGTTAAAACCTCATTAGCAAACATCGCGATTTTAGAATTTATTCAAGTTATATTTTAAAGATATCCCTTTAATATTTCAATAACATCAGCATTGATTAGTTAATGTTATATCGATAATACTTTACAATTTACTTTATATTTAGATTGAATTTTGAAATGATGTAACATAATAATTAATGCAGTAAACGCACTGATAAATAACTGAAAACATCGTAATAATTTGAGGGTGATGTTCAATCCAAGCCATCTCTAAAGCCGAATACTATTGAATTTCAGAAACATTGATTTAAGCAAATCTGTGTAATTCATTAACATGAGTAGTATCCTATTTTATTTCTAATGCAAACTGTATACGCATGTACTAATAAGGATTAAATTTCCGAAATATTTGCCACAATGAACTGAATCAATGCAAATTATCTAGTTTTGATAGATGAATTAAATTTTCGCCTTTACTTATTTAAACTTATAAAATTTGTTGGTTTAGTATATGTTTTGAGTGTTTTTGTATTTTTAGAAAATGAGTTCTTCCCCTAAAATTGCCAAAACAAATGGTGGCGATGTACACGCTGAGCCCGAAGCTGATGAATTGAATAAAATTATTACTGAGGTCAATACATGTCAAAATGCTATCGATAATCTTCATGAAAAAGCTACTGAGGA